>JAPVRG010000138.1:0-22542 GCA_029783565.1 Rhagoletis cerasi
CTTCTCACAAAAATACAATCGCCGTTCGGAGTCGGCGTAAAACTGTAGGTCCCTCCCCTTTGTGTTATAACATCAAGGCGCACGCCACAAATCGGAGGAGAAGCTCGGCCAAACACTAACATATGTGTAAGCGCCAATCTATTATTATTTATTATTATTATTATTATTGATGGTTTCCGCCTCACAAGGCCAGACGATGAGCCTTCCCTCGCCAGTTTGTCAGCGGCCTCGTTTCTTTGATCCCGCAGTGACCTGGCACCCAGCACAGTGCTGCCATGTTTCCTGCTGCCAAGAGTTGACGAGTGTACTAAGACTTCTCAATGAGCTTTGAGGTGATCATCATATTGGATCGGGCCCTGATGGGGACCTGGATGTCTGAAAATATACATAACTATGAACGCGTCTTTCAAACCTTTTGCGAAAAGAAACTTCAGTTCCTTCAGGCGTGAACAACTTTCGGATATTTCTCCGCTGGAGCCTTGCCCATGCCTTTGGTGGGCTTTCAAAGACAAAGAATTATCCTTCTTTTTTTACCAGAAACAACGCGCATTCCAAAAATATTTTTTTCTTTAAATCCTTTTATGCATATCCTAGGATCAGGATCAAAAATGCACCACAATAATACTCGAATCTAGTGGTTCACGATGAGCTCTTTATTTGTAGAGAAAATGAACGAACGCTATTAGGGAGAGCTGTCTCCACCACTTCGATGTTTTAGCTAACATATTGAAACCAGAACTCAATCCAAACATTCGATTCAGATCGGTTATAAAAGGTATAACTTCTGGGTTCCAAAGACCGGATAGATAACCATGTTTCTTGTTGTTGTTGTAACCGCATACAAATTCGCCAAAGAGTTTTTAGGAAATGATGCGTCATTGGCCAGGTAAGAATCTGGGTCGTTCCGGTTCCGTAGACCCGACGGTCATGGGTTTTCGCCTGTTCCCGTTGGAAGCCGATTGTTGTTTTTGGCTTTCTACAACCAAAAGCACTATCTTCTCTTCTTTCCTAGTATAATTTTTGATCTATCGGTTACGGAAGGGGGCTTCAATTATCGTAGAGACCACCATGCTTTGTCGCTTGCTTTCCCTCTCCTTTCGGGCTGTAGACTCTCAATTCTACTGAACACAGGTTGAAAGCAAGTTTTTAACACGCTTATATTAGTTTCACTTGTATGTTTGTTTGCTTGCTTTCTTGTTTTTTTGTTTGTAACTTTTACCTGTCCACATAAGTGGCACATCATCTGCTGCATACATTTAGGCGTGTATAGTTCTCCAAACGGAGACAAATGCCGGAAACAGTAATTGCACCAAATAGTACATGCACGATCGATATCAAGGTTGAAGGCCTAAATTTAGTTTGTCATTAGGCGCCTTAAAGCAGTTTCCGATAAGATTTTTCCGGTTTTAAAAAAGCGCCATGCTTGAAAGTTGCACATAAAAGCAAAAAAAAAAAATAGAAATAAATATAATTTAAAAAAAAACTAAAAAACACGCTTTTATAATAGGATAAACTAAAAAGTAGAAAATAATTTTAATGTATAAATTAATAAACAATAAATAGTATTATTGTGGAAAAAAAGTGTGCGGCGCTTTTAAAGAACGGAAATATATAGCACCCACGCTTTTTTTCCACAACAATACTATTTATTGTTTATTAATTTATACATTAAAATTATTTTCTACTTTTTAGTTTATCTTATTATAAAAGCGTGTTTTTTAGTTTTTTTAAACTATATTTATTTTTATTTTCGCTTCAGTTTTTCATCTATCGAACACTTTTCTCTTCGATCTTAGTAGGACCTGACAACACTGGATTGTGCTCTCTTCTTCAGTGTACGCCCCATATCGTGGCTTGTGTGTATCTTACTCAACTGCATTTATGCCGAAGATCTTTAACTGCTTCGCAGATTATTGGGCAAAGATTTTGATCGTTGTTTTTCTCACCCATTCATTTCCTTATTTGACTCAACTGTAAAAGTATTCTAAGCTATAGTTGCCAAGCTTTTATAAACCTATACTTAGATTATATATATTAACATTTTTCCTCTCAGTATGTACATATCTTTTATTTATATCCATTTTTTGTGACCATTACTAGAGTCACAGAAATTTTATAGTAAATTTTTTGTTACTTATAGGACCAACTGTTTATTTGTGGAATGCTTAATGTCCTCTGAGAAGAAAATACCCTGGTTTTTGTAATTGACTAACACAGTTTTCTTAATTTACATTGATAAAGTGATTCTACTTAAATATGTATGCGTCAAAATGCGTTACGTATCTAAAAATACTTGCAAACAATTGTGTCCAAAAATGCAGTTACATATTTTCTGCGACTATGACACCCTGTATAACCTTATACTACACATTATTTCTCTAATAAACTCGCCTTTCGGCTAAATCACTACATCAGCCTCTCTACCTTCCGGTTCATCATTCAGCGGCTCCACACGCAGTCTAATCACATTCTGCGGTTTCGTCATAAGCCGCGTGCGATCTACACTAAAATGATACCGCGTGATCAGCTGTGCC
The DNA here is from genome assembly GCA_029783565.1 of Rhagoletis cerasi. Lineage (NCBI taxonomy): Eukaryota > Metazoa > Arthropoda > Insecta > Diptera > Tephritidae > Rhagoletis > Rhagoletis cerasi. Next base: position 2,535 of record JAPVRG010000138.1, read on the forward strand.
AACAGTAAGCGCATCAACAGCTGCGCAAATTGCAGACCAATACAGCTGCGTGGACCCTCGCCGAAACCAAGCCACGTGCAGAGGTCACGTCGCTTATTGTCACTGCGACCGAAGCGCTCGGGTTTGAACATAAATGGCTCCGGATAGTATTCGGCATCATTGTGTATGGCATGTGTAGGCACGATGATAAACATATTTTTGGGTAGCGCATACTTGTCGTTGTTTGGCACCGGGAAATCGGTGAGCGTGCGGCGTATCAGGTAAGGTACAACCGGATGAAGGCGTATGGTCTCTGGAAAGTATTGGACTTTTAGTAATACGCCGCTGTGTGTTATTTATCGCAAGCGACCGACTTACCTGATATGACTTGACCCATAAACTTCAGTTCACGCACGCAGTCGTAAGTGAGCTCGTTGTTGTGTCGCTGCAACGCCTCCTCCACCTCATCACGCAGCTGTTGTTGTATCGGATCGTTCAATGCCAATTCGTATAGCACATATGTGAGCGTGTGTGTGGTGGGACGGAGTCCTGCCTTGAGGAAGGAAATAGCATGCGAGGTTAGTTCTCCCATTAGGTGCTCCTTCAGCTCCTTCATAGTCTGATCCTCAACCTCGTGCGTGCTCAACTCTTGTTGCATCAAGTTCACCAAAAGCTGTAGGTAGTCATGTTTCTCAGTAGCGCTCTGCTCACGTTCGCTCACCACCTCAGTGATCAGGCCAATAAAGTAGTTTTCCACCTCCTTGCAGGTGGTGCGCAACTTAAGCTTCTTACTCAGTTTGGGGTATCGCCGCAGAAAGGCATTCGTGAATTCGCTGTGACGTGACGTTGTGTTCTCCAGATGTGTCATATCATCGAAAACGTTCAGCGGATACTTTTGCTGCCGTTGCGCGTTCAAATCGAAAACACAAATCGCCAAGCTGGTTAGCACATAGCGGCGCATTTGTGTGCGTATCTCTATGTAACCGCTATGCGCGCGCTCTTCCCTCACCAGCTGATCGAAGCACTCCAGCCATTCTGTGCACGTCGCCCGCAGCCCTTCGTATAGGTGGCGTATTTCATCTTTGCCAAAAATCGGCTCCAGCCGCAACCGCATCTCTTTCCACTCGCTACCACGTCTGCTGTACAAGTCGGCAGAGAGCGGATCGTGTTTGCTGTTGTGATAAATGCCGCGATCATTGAAATTCGAGAAGTTCTTAATGAGTATCTGCATAATCAACTCGCGATCGAGTATGAGAGCGCGCGGCTGCATGAGACGATAGAAACCGCAAAAGGGACCCTGACCTTTGAAATTGCGATACAGCTGATCGTAGTGTTCCAACTCCTGCCATTCTAGGGTAGTACGCAGGCCGAATAGATGCTGAAGAATTTCAAACTCCGGCGCGGGTGGTTCGAAGGGAACATGATGCATACGCCAGTAGTTGCGCTTGTAGAGAATGTAGATGAGCGGCGTAATGACGAAGATTATGAGGATGGTAAGCACAATGGCCACAATTAGCCAGACCCACCACATTTTTAAATATTGCTATTCAGTCAACCTTTTGTGGAATTTCGAATGACTAAATGCCCGTTCAAGGGCGCGTACTTATAAAAGTAAAAAACAAAATTACTTTAGCTAAATTAAGTACTTTCTGTTATCTCGTGTGAATGTACTCATGTGTGTGCACGTACACCTCACCACCGCCGCTATACACTTATTAAAATCGTGCGGTACACTGCACTTTTGGTAAGTTTTTTTGGCGCTGCCGCTCGGCGCGCGTTTCAATTGCTTACTAAGCGTTTCCCATACCTAAATATTTCACTCGCACTCCGCTGTGCACTCTCGCTTTTCCAGCGGAATCAGTAGTAGAGCTTTTTTTTCGTTTAGCCGCCGCTGCCGTATGTGTTCGTTTTATATCTTTTTTCATTATCGTTTTTAAATAAGCTTCTATTTTTGAATTGCTGTAGCTGGAAGGGTACGGCGATAATTTGGTGGGGTTCAAATGTGGTGATGTAGCGCTGTGAGGCAGTTAATTACACTGATCAGAATAGCACAACGAGTTCATTTAGAGAGCTGCGCGTCGGAGAAAGACTGACTCAAAAAAGTGCTAGAAAATAAATGTGAACAGGTTTTTTTTTATTTTAATTTTATTTCAAACGAGAATGCGAAACTCGGCCAACGCAAAATTCATTGACTGCCGCCAGCTGAGCGTTAGGATATCGACAGTGACTAATTCAGACGTTGCATTGCTATACATGCACGTAGCTTTGTCAGCTGTGACGTGCAACTTCCATTCTCAAACTAGCGAAAAAGTACAATAAATTTTCATTTGTGCAGCATTCGTTGTAAGCCGATATTAATGACTACCGATGAATGTCTAATTTGAAAAAGCGAAAAGCTCAGCAAGATCGATATAATAGAGTCATGACCAAAACATAAGTAACAAGAGAAAATTTTTTAAAGTTTTCTATAGATTTTATATGGACGCGCATGGAGCAAAAGCTTTACTGGTTGTCGTTGAAATTGAATCTTTAACAAGCTTTAAAAAGCTCTGCTCATGGGCTACACTTTGGTTGTTAAAGGTTTCTGTATATGTGCGCGCACGGAGGAAAAGCTCTTCCGGATTGTCACTGATTTACATAAAGTGTTGATGAACACCGCGTAGTCCGCGTACAGAGCTTTTAAGCTTTGTTATACTTTGTCTAGAGAAGTCACGACAAAAACATATCGCGTGATAGAAGCTTTTTAAAGGCTTCTATATGTTTTATATGAATGCGCAAAGAGCAAAAGCTCTCTGATCGACACTGGTCTAGAAGCGGAATTTATCCCAATATTGCCTCGCTATCAGTTTTGCGCACGGCCCCAGTGTGAAAGTAAATATATTTATCGTATACACTTTACTACTTATTTTGAAAATATTTGTGTGTATAATCCATAACTTTTTTCAGACAAATATACCTTTATTCGTGTTGTTATAATTATTTTCATTTGTAAGTTTATCGTTTTAAAGTTTTATTTGCCCATATTGTTGCTCCCTAATTTTATTGTACCTCAATACTAAAAGCTCTCTCGCAGTTGGTTTGCACCCACCATCAACGTTAATCTACATTTAAAAAGCATACATATCTCTTACCTTATCAAAATTGGAAGTGATAAGCCAGAAAATTACGAGTATAAAAAATTAGCAATGAAAGTAAAAGTTACTAGGGGGTTTTAAGGTGAAAAGAGCTTCGCTGTTATTAAGCATACATTTGAATGAACTGGAGCTTTTTAAAATACTCAAATTATACAACTTTGGTAAATTTTTCAGTTATATATCTCTTATACAGCTTCCAAATTATTCTGGACTAAATAAGTCAATATTATACTGTGTTTCCACCAGTACCATCAATTACCTAATTATGCTGTATATATAAGAAACTATTTCTTTATCCGCTTGCTGATAATATCGTCTGGGGTTCTTTGTTTTTATGTTTAAATACATCTAACTGATTTCAATAAGTTACAGACGAAAATAACAAAACACAATGATTTGCTCGTAATTGAACCTTATAATTCAAATTAAAAAAAAATGTGTTCCTAATTCAAAACATTTGGATTTCAACTACGATGGAGTTTCAAACATATTTATGTACATACATACGTGGAATGTGCACCCAATATAAGGGCCTATCTTGCGAGAAAATCTTTACAGAGAACATTTGCTTCAATAATTTTATTGACCCTGCTAAAATTAAAGGCACTCACGATCAGAATCGAGTACTTTTCGATTTCATTAAATTAATTTCTTAGCAATCATTTCGCTTGCCATCACTTTGCTTTCTGCAAATTTTATGCAACACCACACATTATTATTTATATATATTATATACTTTGAAATGAGTGATAGTGTAGAATTTCCATGCAAGTAAAAACTGATCAGAAATTAATGTGATAAATAATAATTGATAAATAATAATAATGTACCGGGGTTCGGTATTATTTGTATTCCTTTTTAATGAAATCAATAACACAAAAAGCTTATCAGTAGACACATATTTTTTTTTAATTGGCAAAATAAGAAATTCGCTGATTGCTGCCCATAAAATACGAAAGCTTGCGTGGCTTTGAGGCAGTCGCATTAAAACAGAGAGCAAAATAAAGAAGTATGTAAAAACAAAGCCTACATTTGTATGTAAATATATACAAATTTTTTATTTTCGTTACATGTATTTATGCACATTAGGGTGCCTCTAAACAAAGTGACGGATATTACACCGGAATTATAAAATATATTTTGAGACCTCTGCCACAATATTTCGGAAAAGTATTAAGATTTATGTGAGCTGGGCCGATTTAAAAATATTTTCAAAAATCGACTTTTTTTTTATAAATAAAATTAGTTTTTAAAAATATTATTTGTAGATATCACCTCAGATGATAGAAGAGTTTAAGCTCAAAAAGGCTGCATAAAAATTACAAACAATTTTATCAACGGGGGTATTTTCAAATCGGTCCAGCTCACGTACATCCTAATACTTTTCCGAAATATTTTAAAATATAATAAATTTTATAGGTTCGATGGAAGAACAGTACCGATTTTTTCTGTATGGAGAGTGATACACCCTAAAGTACATATGTATACATGTGTGTGTATTTGTGTATGAGAGCGTTTTTGCTAAATATAATGAAGTGGAACAATGAATTGAACTAAAAATGGAATGATTTTAATCGCTTTGTTAAAGCGATAAAGGTGTTCACAGAGCGGCATAAAATAAGCAAGAGCGAGTAAATGAAAATTTTGGTCTTGTGGAGAGTAAATTAAGTAGATACTCATATTTTATGTTTAGGTATGAAGGAATTGCATTTCAAATTTTTATTTTATTTCTATTATCATATGGAGTTTCATTCCATATCATTTTTATTTTATTTCTCTTCACTTTTCATTTCATTTAATTTTTCTTTACTTTTAATTTCTTTCACTTCATTCAGAGTATTTTCGTTTCATTTTGCTTCGTTTCGTTTCATTTAGTTTAACTGTATCTCATTTATTTTCGTTTCATTTCATTCCATTTCATTTCGTTTCATGTAATTTCATCTCACTTAATTTCATACCTACATTTCTTGTTTTAATTTCATTTCATTTAATTTCAATTCATTTTATTTCACTTCATATCATTTAATTTAATTTAATTTAATTTGATTAATTTTAATTTAATTTAATTTAATTTAATTTAATTTAATTTAATTTAGTTTAATTTAATTTAATATCATTCCATTTAATTTAATTTCATTTCGTTTCAGTTCATTCCATTTAATTTAAGATAATTTAATTTAATTTAATTTAATTTAATTTAATTTAATTTAATTTAATTTAATTTAATTTAATACCACTTCATTTAATTTAATTTCATTTCGTTTCAGTTCATTTGATTTAAGATAATTTAATTTAATTTAATTTAAGTTAATTTAATTTAATTCAAATCAATTTAATTTAATTTATTTTAATTTAATTCCAGTTAAGTCAATCTTTAGTTTAATTTAATTTAATTTAATTTTACTTAATTTATTTGAATTTGATTTTAATTAATTTAATTCAATTTAATTTAATTTAATTTAATTGAATTGAATTTAATTTAGTTGAATTTAATTCAGTTGAACATAATTTAATTAAATTTAATTAAATTTAATTTAATTTAATTCAATTTAATTTAATTTAATTTAATTTATATTAATTTAATTTAATTTAATTTAATTTAATTTAATTTAATTTAATTTAATTTAATTTAATTTAATTCCATTTCTTTTCATTTCGTTGAATTCAGTTCAGTTCATTTCGTTTCATCTCACCAATCCTATCTCATTTCATAGTTTAGTCTCGTTCCGTTTCCTTTACTTTCCTTTCCTTTATTTTTCTTTCCCTTCCCTTCCATTCCCTTCCCGTCATTTCTTTCGTTCTATTTCATTTCATTCAATTTCACGTCATATCATGAACACCCCCATCCACGATGACTGTGCGTGCTATCTCATCGATAAATTCTTCTGCAAATATACTTGGTATTACTCAAGGCTCTTATCTGAAGAAAGATATATAATTGCATGCATGCCAACAACCTGGCTTAACATTTAACTGTCTATTTATGATTGTAAATCAAGTTTCCAGTTTTTGTGGCTAGTAGAAAAAATGAGCTCATAAAATCGCAGCACTCTCAGCTTTTTGCAGTATATACGCGCAGCACGCGATTCCCAGAAAATTCCCATTGTGCCGCTTCGCTTGCACTAAGCTCTCTTAGTCAGTGTTATTAAGTAGTACATTTGCAGTTGTAACGCATTGCCGAAGATCAGTTGTTCAAGAGCCGGTAAACTATAAAAATGTCTGTGCTTCCAGTTCTTTTAGCCGCGCTATTGGCGCTGATCTCGTTTCTGTTCTACTTGCTGCACCGCCGCATGAACTACTGGCGCTATCAAGGCATACCGCACGATCGACCGCACTTTTTCGCCGGCAATCTGAAGGGTTTGCTGAAAACGCGCAATTTCGCCGAAATTTTACTTGAATTATACGCGCGTCATAAAGGATCGGGTCCCTTCTGCGGTTATTATCTCTTTCAACGTCCCGCCGTGCTGGTGCTGGACAGAGCGCTCGTGAAAAGTATACTCATCAAAGACTTTAATAACTTTGCTGATCGTGGCCTTTTTCACAACGAGCGGGATGATCCACTCACTGGCCATCTCTTCCGCTTGGATGGCAATAAGTGGCGTGGGTTGCGTAGTAAACTTACGCCCACTTTTACTTCCGGCAAGATGAAATTCATGTTTCCTACTGTATTGAAAGTGGCTGATCAGCTGATGGAAGCGGTGGCGAAGCGTATCGCAGCCGATAATAATGTGTGGGATTGGAAAGAGATGATGGCGTGCTTCACGACCGATGTGATTGGCAACTGCGCCTTCGGAATTGAGTGCAACAGTCTGCAGAATCCAAATTCTGAATTTCGTGTTATGGGCCGCAAGGTTATTGGCGCGCGTCGTCATGGTGCGCTCGTCAACGCCTTCATCAACAGCTTTCCGAATGTGGCGCGCCGCCTGCGCATGGATATCATGCCACAAGATATAACCGATTTCTTTCTGCGCATCGTGCGCGAAAATGTCGAATATCGTGAGCGGAATCGTGTGCACGCTAATGATTTCATGAGCATTCTCATGGATCTTAATAAGGGCAAGTATTTGAAAAGCGAAAGCGATGCAGGACGTGCGATGAGCGTTGGCGAGATGACAGCACAGGCGTTTGTCTTCTTCGTTGCTGGCTTCGAGACTTCGGCGACAACTTTGGCATTTGCGCTTTACGAGCTAGCGCTACATCCGGACATACAGACGCAGCTGCGCATGGAGATCGAAGAGACCATTGGAAAATATAATAACGAGTTCAGCTATGAGTGTATGGAGGATATGCAATACATGAAGCAGGTGCTAGCTGGTGAGTAAACATCGTATTTAGTATGTGCTGTGTTAAAATGTGTTGTGACACACTCTTTCTTTATCTGCCGCCACAGAAACACAGCGGAAATATCCAATCGCGCCGAATTTAATGCGTCAAGCAGCCAAGGATTATGAGGTAGCAGGCCATCCGAAATATGTTATCCGAAAAGGCATGATGGCCACCATACCGACGATTGGCATACACTACGACCCCGAGATATATCCGGAGCCAGAGAAGTTTGATCCGTCGCGTTTTACGCCCGATGCGATGAAGCTGCGCGAAAGCGTCGACTGGTTGCCCTTCGGCGATGGCCCACGTAATTGCATTGGCATGCGCTTTGGACAGATGCAGATGCGTGTCGGCCTGACCTACTTGCTGCGCCACCTTAAGTTTTCGCCCTGTGAAAAGACGCAAATCCCAATTGTCTACCAGAAATCTTTTCCGCTATTTCCGCAAGGTGGCATATTTCTGAGAGTAGAGAAGGTGTGAACGTTGTATACGCGCCGATGTACTTAAAAATACTCAAATAGTCGTATGTACTTATTTAAATGGGGGCTTCCTTCCAGCTAGAATACACACATGCGCCTTTTTGTGTATTAGCGCTGCGGAATACTAATCATGGGGGATTAACGAAAACGCATTTCTCACATTTGTTCCACTCAAAATGTTGCTCGTGCAGTTATTGACTTAAAATTTGTTCAAGTGTTCTGATATAAATACTTACATACATACTCGTACATACATACTTAATGAATACTTAAATGGAGTGCTATGCATTATTCTCGGAAATGATAGTGCGAATGGAAGGCTAGCGGGTTTGGCTTGATTTGACTTAAATTGTGTTAATACTATGTGTTGCGAAAAATATATAAATAAAATGTGGTTTTATTTGAAATAAAATAAAAAAAAAGTTGAAATTAAAAAAAAAAACAAAATAAACTTGCATTATTTGCCTTTTCAGTGACGCGAGCTCAGCCCGTTAAGTTATGTGTATGATTTGAACTTCAAATTTGAATGCAATTATAAAGGGTGTCTGGTTATGCCTGTGAGAAAGTTTTCTGAGGGAAAAGTTGTGAAAAATATTAAAAAAAAATCAAAATGGTAAACTTTTAAATATAAAAATTGTGGGTTCCGCATCAATTTTATGCAAATCAGGATAATTATGGAATATGGAAACGGAAAAACTACAGTTTCTACCGATGAGATCTTATATAAGTTATTTAATGTTTTTTAAATTAAAGCGATCGTTTTTAAAAAAATTCACTAGAGATGCACTTGCTTAATCGATTAAAATGAAAACCGGTTAATGGAAGTCTTCGAAATCGATTACTTTTGTGATTTGTTAGTCAATATGAGAGTATAGTAGCTTCCATAATACAAACTAAATATTTTCAAAATGTTGATATCGATTAATTAGCGACTTAATTTTTTTGTAACCTTTATTTAATGCAATCATTATCGCTAGCTATTACTATTTTCTTCATTATAGATCTGGAATTTTTATTTAGCATTCAAATATTTTATAATTTTTTTCTTACTATGTGCTACTATTCTCAATATCGTAATCGGTATTGCTATCGATATCATTAATAATATTATTATCTTTTAATAAACCTAATTATAGATCCACTTAGTTCATCGACTAAAGTTAATCGAGGAACTCAAAATCGATTGATTTTGTGATTTATTAGTCAATGTAAAAGTATGTTGTTTTTTGTTGTAAGCTTCATTTAGTTTTAAAGCTGTTGTAGTAGTTTTTTCATCGTATCGGTGCGGACTTTTTACTTTGCATTCAAATTCTTCATCGTTTTTCTTATTACTACCAACCACCGTATAGCAATCGATATTGTTATGGTTATCATTAAAAATAAATATTCACTTTTTATTAAATTTCACTAAAGATGCACTTGTTTAATCGATTAAAGGGAAGGCCGATTCTTCGGGGTGTGCCAAATCGATTACTTTTGTGGTTTATTAGTCAGTATAAAGGTTTGGTAGATTCCATAATAGAAGATATATATTTAAAAAATTCTGAAACCGATTGAGAATCGATTAATCAGCGATTTACTGTTTGGGTTTTTCTTTCTAATCTTCATTTAGTGTTAAACCAAATGCATCTAGTTGTTTTGTAAAGAAAAAAAAAATGTATCGATATCGCTATCGCTATTTCCATTGGTATCGATTCTGACTTTTTATTTTGCATTCAAATTCTTTATGGTTTTTTTATTGCAACCATTCTCAATATCGTAATGGATACCTTTATCAATATCGTAAAAAATAAAAATTCTTTTTTTAATGAATTTAACTAGAGATGCACTTTGTTAATCGATCAAAACCGAGTACTTTTGTAAATTATATATCCAATATAAGGGTATAGTGGATTCCATAATAAAAACTAAAATTTTTTTACATTTTGAAATCGACTAAAAATCGATTCATTAACTACTTTATTCATTGAATTTTTTTTGTAACTTTTATTTAGTGTTAAAGCAGATGTACTTAGTAATTTTTTGAAGGCAAGTAAAATTTATCGCTATACTCAATGCGATATCGTTATCGCTATTTTCATCGTTACAAGCAGCCTCGCCCCGTTCAAACCTTTTAAGGGGTGAATTAGTGGTAGGTAGCAGCTTGAAGGAAATTTTTAAACAAATGTGTAGAGGACTCAGTGTAGTTGTCTGTTGTCAGCAACTTTTCATTCTAGTCAAAAGAAAGCTTTCCGAAGCTACTAGTGTTTTCCAGGCATAGGTTGCCGCCCTCAAGGATGTATTCAACAGACTCTAAGCTGCGCAAAGTCGATAGGTAAGTCATGGCCTTGGTATTGCTCACGGTGGGACAAAAATTCTTTGGCATGTGTTTAGTTAGACTTATATACTCGTATGGTGGATGAGTTGGCTAGGAAAGGTATCCTCGAGATGACCTCAGTGATCTAAGAGAATGTAGAACTCCCTTTGGCTGTTTTTGGACTACTCTTATACAGATGGGGCTCATATTAGTTCAGCAGGTGCAGGGGTAAAATCAAAGCATGCGTAATTGAGAAGTTCTTTCTGTCAATGGCAGACCGCCTCTGGTCAAGGCAGCTCCTTAGACTCCCAATTCCGAAGCTCGCAATTTTGGTGACGGTTTTTGGACACCGCATTATGCGACTGGGATTTACCAGGCAAGGCTAAGTATTGAAGCCGATTTATGCTCCTAGCTCCATAAGGCATTTAAGAGCTCTCCGAGACAGCCCCTCAAAAACGTAGTGGCATAAAAAAGGATAAATTTAGTAGTAGACGATTTGTGCTACATTGCTGATAACTAATTTCAATGCGTTTATTCCCATAAAAGTTTGTAGGTTAGTATGTAGATATATGTACATATGTATTAACGCTTGCTTTAATATTCACAATGGTTTGCGTTTGTTTACAAGCTGCTGCTAAAAACAATCGTCATCCGTCAAACAAGACCTGCCATATAGACGCTTAACAATGACCCACCGCTGGTGCCTCACAAGCTGATAACGAGATTAACGCCATAGCCACAGACAATTTTTGCTTTTCGAAAACAAATACTCAAAAAAAAAACCAAATTTTTTTATACTCTTTTTGCAAACAACAGAAAAATAATCTGAAAACACACTACTCGTAAATATTTCATAAATTGCGAGTATTTGCCATACCTTTTTTCATAATTGCCCGACATATTTGCATAAATTACATAGTTTTGCTTGCCATGCGTTCTAGTCGGTGTGCTTAGACGCCAAACCTGTAAATCGGCTTGCTTACTTCAGTGAGATCTCATTAAAATGCTAGAGTCGCGCTCAAGCCACAAATGGCGCTTCGCGTGTCTGTTTACTTCCCAAAGCGCAATTTCCCTCGGCTATATAAAGCCGACGAGCAGCTTGTAGCGCTGTTAGTTTTTACGCTCAACTTGTGATGTATAGATCTAAATTTAGTTTCAATTTAACTAGGGAAAAAATCATTTATCTGCTGCTTTTATTGAATTTCACAATGTCATTGACGCTGTTGCTAGTTGCTTGTGTTGCGGCTTTACTTTCAATTGTCGCCTATTTATTCTGGCGCCGCATGAACTATTGGCGACAACGTGGCATACCACACGATGAGCCTAGCTACCTGTATGGCAGTTTTCATCGTCTGAGCAAGGCGTTTGGGTACTCCGAGATTTTGCGTTCCATGTACCAGCGTTTCAAGGATACCGGCCCCTTCTGCGGTTATTATTTCTTTCAACGTCCTGCGGTGATGGTCTTGGATATGGAACTTGTCAAGAATATTCTGATCAAGGACTTCTCGAACTTCAGCGATCGTGGTCTGTTCCACAATGAGAAAGATGATCCGCTTACGGGTCACCTGTTCTTCGTTGATGGTGCAAAATGGCGAGTATTGCATGGCAAGCTCTCGCCAACGTTCTCCGAATATAAAGTGCGCGGCATGTTTCCCGTCGTGCGTAAGGTGGCGCTGCAAATGGTCGATGCGTTGCATGAACTGGTGCAGCGCGGCGGTTGCGTCGAAGTGAGAGAGCTGATGGGACGCTACACCACAGATGTCATTGGCAAATGCGCTTTGGGAATTGAGTGTAACAGTCTCAAGAATCCGAACGCAGAGTGTCGTACAATTGGACGCCGTATCTCCACCGATCGTCGGCATGGGCTGCTGGTATCTTCACTAATCGAAGGATTTCCGAAGCTGGCGCGCTTTCTAAACATGGCTGTAACTCATCCGGATATCGAAAAATTCTTTATACGCGTGGTGAGAGAGAATGTGGAATATCGGCAGAAGCACAATGTGCGCGGCAATGACTTGATGAATCTGCTGATGGAGCTGAGTAAGAGTAAGAAATTAAGGTATGATGAAAATGATGAATTTAAGGGTCTGACTGTGGAGGAGATGACAGCGCAAGCGTTTTTCTTCTTTGCTGCAGGTTCCGAAAAGTCATCATCGACGCTCTCATATGCGCTATATGAGTTGGCTCTGCAACCCGAGCTGCAGGATAGGCTACGCTGTGAGATTAACGCGACGCTGGAACAGCACGACAATGAGCTCAACTATGAGTGTTTGAACGAGATGCAATACATGAAGCAGGTACTGGCAGGTGAGTGCGCGTTTGCCATTAAATGTTAATAGTAGTTGTGTGAACACATGCATTCCATAGAAACGTTGCGTAAGTATCCGGTATTGCCGCATTTGGTGCGCCAAGCACTCCATGACTATGAGATACCTGGCCATCCGAATTATGTCATACCGGCAGGCATGCTGGTGACTATACCCGTAGTTGGCATACATTACGATCCCGCAATATATCCGAATCCTGAACTTTTCGAGCCGGAACGCTTCACGCCAGAGAGGGTAAAGCTGCGCGAAAAGGTCGAGTGGCTGCCATTTGGCGATGGACCGCGCAAATGCATCGGCTTTCGATTTGGTCACATGGAGATGAGGGTTGCATTGGCATACCTGCTGCAGCATTTTCGCTTCTCTGTGAGTACGTCTTTCAGGACGCTACCGAGAAATGGTATTTTCTTGAAGGTGGAACGTGTTTAGCGCGTGAAATAAATTTTAAGTGACATTTAGTTTGTAAGTCGTAAGTCATGTTGGCGGCGTCTATGGAAAAGTAGTTTTATATTTTTCTTCAAAAACGTTTTTTGACCAAAATTAATTTATTTATCATGGACTTATGCGATTTTCCTAATGCCTTTACTGTGTAAATTTATGCTTTAGGGAGTCCATGTAACGACAAAAGTACAAATCGCAACTGTAAATGTGATATAAAGGAGTGGTGAAGCATTTTTAGCTTTGTTGAATCCTCGACTGCCAAATTATTTGTGAAATCTTAAGATATTGAGTTTGTTTATTTTTGTCCATTGATTGTGGCAGTTTTCGTACCTTCAATTTCTTAAACGCCAATTCGTATTTGGATATGGATTTTTGCAAAGTTTTTTGTTAAATATAAATTTTTTGGTTGATGAACAATTTTATTTCTTAAATAAGCTAAAAAGTACAAATTATATTCAGGACCGTCGAGCGAAAATCCGGGCGCGGCCCTTAAAAAAAAAATTTTTTTTTATCACATTTTTTTAAGCAATTTTATCAACTTAGCAAAAAATTAGAATCTTCCAACTACATTTTCGAAAAAAATCCGGGCGCCTGAAAACTCCGGGCCCAGGGGAAAACACTCCCGGCCTCGCTCCTCTCTAGACGGGCCTGTTTATATTATATACTTACTTATTTCGTGTTGTAAAATTAAATTCATGGAAATATTTTAATAAAAGTGAGATTATATTAAGAATGCGTGTTTTTGTTCAGTTGGTGTTGGTTGATTTTTTCGGCAGAGTGAGAAGATAATGTATGTATTTTGGAACGAGTTCCCGTCATCCCTTGTAAAATTGGTTTTGCAGGCAAACCGGATTCGTAGTTGTGTCATCTTCATGCTCGGAACACTTTGACGACACCAAGCGACAGGCAGCATCTGTCAAACTTTAAATGCACACGTTCTTATGGACAAAATTTTTTTGACGACAGCACGACCTCTTGGCTGCGACTGCAATTGTCGCTGTCGCCAGATTAGATCTAATTCTATTTTTTGAGCGACAGATTAGGTTCTTCCCCTTCTTTTATGTCAAACTCATACAAATTCGTGATGTCGCTGACGCGTTCGAAAAATTCATGTCGTTATCGACAAAGCGTTTAGATGATGCTGCTTGCTACTTGCTGTCTTCAAAGTGTTCGTAGCGTGAGTATCGTCTTTCCTGCTTATTGTTAGAAAACCTCTACAATTTTTAATATTTACTAAAAATTGCTTTCTTACGGAAGGATTTTACGCTTCCAAATAGAGAAGACCACATCAGGTAGGAGACGCGTCATGATTAAGAGCTCAGTTGCGCGCCAACGTAGCTGTTTCGACGTCTGGAAAGTAAGCAGGAATGATGAAGTGATTGTAGTAAAACAAAAAGTGGCGTTACTTGTATGGATCAAAGGACGATGAGCGAATCAGCTGGAGAACAGATTCTATTACGTACTGCGTACCATCGGCCCCTTTTTGGAGTACACAGTGCCGTGGAATGGATAATTGAGAGGAGACGGCAGGAAGACTAAATCCAAGGCTCGACTATGCTGCAAGCACTAGAAAACGCACATATATACCCCACCAAAACTTATCCAGGTACAAAAGTTGAGGTCAAAATCAGTTGCGTAGAAGACCAAGACTGAGGTTATGTGTGCAGCAACTGGCTGATGAATTCGTGAACTAAAAAAATGCAGCTCACACAAGGGAGACAGAGCCTAAACCAACCATTAGTCTAACTTTTATAGAAATCGTTATGTAGATCCAGGGATTGGTATGCGAAAGACATACGAAGGTGCAAGCTCAACAAAACAACTATGTAAATTATTCTGAACCGATTCGAACAGAGTGGGCTCGGAATTTCTTATTACACTGAAATATAGAAGCCATAGCCATCATAGTAAACCTAATGCGTTACTCCTTTCGGCAGCAGTACGATAACACAGAACACTTTCTTCTGAGAACGCATCAGATTCATTTCTCCACCCTACAAAAGATTGTGAGATTGCGCTTGGAGCCACTTATAATTGTAGTTTCTTAAGGTCCAGCTTTTTTTTAGAGTTTTGCAACCAGTAACGCCGAAGACTGTAATCCGTAAACGAATATTTATTTATGTTTTTTGGCGTCGTCACTGCTTTCGACACACTTTCTTGGCTGCACAGAGTTATATATTCGCGGATCTTGATTGACGCTGAAGTCGAACAGCCATACTCCGAGATTTTAATGGTGAGGCTGTATTTTTCGTTACCAGGATTAAAGAAGCCTTCCATGCCTACTCGGGTGTGACAGAAATCTTTGATTTTTGGTTGTGCATAAACGTCCTATGGGGCGCCTTTTGGAGTTTTACTGAGAAATATCATGCGGAAGATTTATAGGACTTTTCGCGTTAGCGACGATGGAACGGTGAGCCGGCTGAGCTTTACAACGATATAGATACTATGTAGATATAGTGCGGCGAATTAAAATACAGCGGTTATTCTAGTTCGGCCATGCCATACGAATTGACAGAGGAGCTGCAGCTCTGAAAGTATGCAACGCGGATCGCGATGCTGGTAAAGGAGGAAGAGGAAATTAGCTTCGATAGAAAGACCAGGAGCAGAAGGACTTAGTTTCACTAGGCATTTTCAATTGGCGTAAGTTGGCACAGGAAAGAAACGACTGGCGTGCATTATAGAACTCGACCAGAATCGCTTACGCGGTTACAGCGCCAGATCAAGAAGAGGAAAATGAATAAGCATCATAACAGCATTTCCATTGGCGGATTTCACAATTATTCTCTCCATTGCCACATACTATTTTCCGACTGGGTACTCTTGTCGGAAATTTAGCTATCAAATAAATAATGCATTTGCTAATACTTGGAAATACTACTACTTCATTTTACTTGATGACACTCTCCCACACTGATACAAAACAAATAAGCTTAGCATTTTTATAGCCGCTGCAATAGAGAGTAATTGAGTACTGAATTAGTCACATTATTGCCAGGGAAACAAGTTCTTTTATAAAGTGGTATTGAATTATGCTAGGTTAGTCCATGTAAAGCGCTCAATTGCATATCACCTGCGCAACAACTGTTTTTTTTTGCCAGAATGGCTGCTACAGAAATTTTACTGAGTATTTTTTTCGCACTTGCCGCTGTCGTCTTTTATATCACACGCCGCAATTTAACTTATTGGCAGAGGAGAGGCATCCCTTGCGACCCACCACATTGGATCTTCGGTAATCTTAAAGGCGTCCAAAAGACACATAGTTTTGCTGAAGTTTTTACAAAAATCTACAATCATCATGTGAATTCGGGACCTTTTTGCGGTTTCTATTTTTTTCAAAGGCCATCCGTTATGGTTTTGTCGCCAGAATTAACAAAACAAATCTTAATAAAAGACTTCAACAATTTTGCCGACCGCGGTGAATATAGCAACGAAAAGGATGATCCCCTCACTGGCAATTTATTTGCGCTTGATGGTCGAAAATGGCATGTAATGCGCAATAAACTATCGCCCACTTTCACCTCCGGTCAAATGAAGTACATGTTCCCTATGGTGCTCACAGTGGCCGAAAGACTAGTGCACACCATAAGCAATGAGCTCGAGAAGAGCAACGTGATCGAGATTAAGGATATTATGGCGCGTTTCACTACAGATGTGATTGGGACTTGCGCTTTCGGCATCGAGTGCAACAGTCTGAAAGATCCGGATGTCGTTTTCCGTAAAATGGGACGACGCATATTCACGGACCATCGGCACGGGGCTATCGTACAGGGTCTGATTATGGCTATGCCTAATCTGGCGCGTAAGCTTCACGTGCGTGTATTTCCGGACGAAATTACAGAATTCTTTATGAAGATTGTGCTGGAAACTGTGGCATACAGGAATAAGAACAATGTGCAAC
The DNA here is from genome assembly GCA_029783565.1 of Rhagoletis cerasi. NCBI lineage: Eukaryota > Metazoa > Arthropoda > Insecta > Diptera > Tephritidae > Rhagoletis > Rhagoletis cerasi. The sequence goes on from JAPVRG010000138.1 coordinate 19,412, forward strand.
GGAAAGACTTTTTAAACATTCTAATGGAATTGAATAAAGGAAAGTTGAAATTCGATGATCACGATGATGAAAAGGGCCTGACTGTGGAGGAAATGGCGGCACAAGCGTTGATATTCTTTGTAGCTGGCTTTGAGACATCGTCGTCGACACTGTCATTCATGTTGTATGAGCTCGCGCAGAATTTAGCAATTCAGCGGCGCATGCGCGAAGAAATCGTGCAGACTTTAACTAAGCATGACGGCGTGGTAACATACGAATGCATCAACTCTATGCCTTATATGAAGCAAGTCATTGCAGGTAAGCTGAAAAAAATATATTATTTTAGTATGTGTTAAAGAATTTGCTTATCTCTGCTTTTACAGAAACGCTGCGCAAATATCCAATTCTACCCATGTTAATGCGTGTTGCGCTGGCCGACTATGTTGTGCCCGACCATCCGAATTATGTGATCGAAAAGGGCACAGCCGTATTCATACCAGTCATAGCCATGCACCATAATCCCGAAATTTACCCCGAGCCAGATAAGTTTGATCCAGAGCGTTTTGCACCCGTGGAGAAGGAGTCGCGGGATTCCATTAATTGGTTGCCATTCGGCGATGGTCCACGCAATTGTATTGGCATGCGTTTTGGCCAAATGCAGATGCGTGTCGCTTTAATTTACCTGCTGCGTAATTTTGAGGTCTCTACTTGCGATTTAACAGAAATCCCCTTGCAATTTGATCGGAAACAGTTTTTGACAATGAGCAAAAATGGCATATATTTCAAGTTGAAGCGGATTTGAGTAAACTGCGCCGTAGAGGGGTTATATTTCCGTATATTGCTTTAGTACTTTTACAATTAATTCGTGTATGTTTCCCATACTGTGACATCTGTAAAAAATATTGTAATCTGCATTCAATAAAATAATGAATATTGAATTCACAAAAGCTCAGTGAACCAACATTAGGGTACGCCTTCTTTTCCAACTTTGATCTACAAAGCCCGACTTCTCCTAGATAGGTTCATTTGGTCATAAAAATGTGCTCTGCGAAAGATTTTTAAAATCTGATAATAAAAAGCCGCATCGCAATAGCGCCAAAGTTACGCAAAAAAGGCTCTATAACTTCCAAACCTGACGATATATGAAAATGGCATAGCGTCAAAAAGTCCGTTAATTGACATGAAACAAATAAGCTGTTTTTTTTACTGGATTATAGGCTATTTTTCTTATTGTATTACTTTCGATTTGTAAAATTTTTCGCAGAGCACGTTTTTATGAACAAACGAACCCATCTAAGGGAGTCTTGCTTTGTAGCTTACAAAAAAACTTTATCCATATAGATAACGCGCACACTGAGGTACATAACACATACTATCTATGTGCTTCTTATGCATATACATACATATTTTATTGAAAAAAAATTACTAAATATTGAATAGTTTTGCCCCAAATCTTAGTCCCATTCTAACGAAAGGAAATCACAAATCGAATCCTTTAGAATTCAAACTTAATTCTAATCTAATTCATTACATATTTATTGATGCTCTTTTTCCTAAAATGTGGGGATGATTTGAAAAACAAGTATTTCTGTGATAAGCAAGAGAGTGATTTGGTGTCATTTCGAGTCATCTTTTTTCTCCATTTCTACTGAAAAAGGTATGTTGTTGATTCTTAAGTCTGGGCAAGATTCGAGCAAATGAGTGTATGTTCGTAATACACCTACCAAAGGTAGAAAACTGCCAAAAAGTATGAGGGCACAAAAGACTCATTTTCATGCCCGAAATTAGGTATCAAATCATTACAGTGAATTTCGATTTCAAAATGCTACTAATTTTATAAATGTGAAAGTTTATGAGTGAGTGAGTATGTCTGTTGCTTTTTCACGCTAAAACAGCTGCACGTATTTCATTGAGTTTTGGTGCACAGAAAGGCTATAATCCGGGTTAACACATAGGATATTTTTTGAAGAAGGATGCCACCTTTTTGAAAAGTTAAAATCAAATAATTAATCAATTAAACAAAATATCAAAACAATAAGTAAGTCAAAACGACTTATTTCGAGAATATTTTTTAAAAAGTTGCCACCCGTTTAGAATGTGAAAATCAATTTAATTAACAAATTTAGCAAAATACTTGAATATGGGTATAAAATGTGAGAGTTTTAAGATGTGTAGCTTTATCTATTTCAAAAATATTTTTGACGGGGGCTGCCATCTGTTTAGAAATTCAAAATCTATTTAATAGACAAGTTAAATGAAATCCTACTAATATTGTGAATGGGAAAGTTTCTGAGTGCGTGTGCATGTTTGCTGCTCTTTATTTCGAAAATATTTTTAAAAGAGGTTGCCACCGATTTACAAGTCTAACTTAATTTAATGAAATATTATAATATGCATGTGAAACGAAAAAGGTCTAAGAAAGCTTTTTTCGAAAATATTTTGAAGAGGGTTGCCACCTGCTCAAAAATAAATTAAATTTAATGAAATATTTTAATATGGTTGTAAAACGAAACATGTTTAAGAAAACTTTATTACGAAAACAGTTTTGAAAAGAGTGCCACCTGTTTAAAAAATTCAACTCAATTTAATTGAATAGTAAAATATATTTCGTCTTTACAGCAAAGATTTTCCATCTTTCCCAAAATTTAAATCTATTTATTCTGATTAAGCTAAATATTAATACGAAACAAAGAGCACATATATGCTTCTATTAAGAAACATTTATAAAAAGACTTGCCACCTATAAAAATAATTAAAAATAGTATACTGGCAAATTAAGTTGAAATTTGACAAATTGACTATGTTCTGGAAGCTCCATACTATAAGCAATTTTTTTTAACAGTAATATTTAATAATTTATCGGTGATATAATTTATTTTATTTTTTGTTAAATTTAACAAATTAACAACGTTAAACCGACTTCACGCGGCAGAAAAGACTTAAATAGATTTCAATTATCTATTTTTATGAAATCTATTTGTTGAAATTAACGATATCTCCTTTACTCTTTTTCATATGTGACCCGGCCTATGAAAAGGTGGCTTATGACTCAAAACATGACATGACATGGTTTCGATAGTTTTTGAGACGCTCTTTCACGTGGTGAAAACTAGAAAGTCCTTTCTTTTTTGAGTCATAAGCCACCTTTTCAT
>JAPVRG010000144.1:0-13649 GCA_029783565.1 Rhagoletis cerasi
AGTTTTCGAGAGAAAGATTCTGCGAAAGATTTACGGGCCTTTGCGCGTTGGCAATGGCGAGTACCGCAGACGATTTAACGCTGAGCTGTATGAGCTTTACAACGATCGTTCGAATGGACAGAAACGCTCCTGCTCTGAAAGTATTCAACGCGGATCGCGATGCTGGTAACAGAGGAAGAGGAAGGCCTCCTCTGCTTTGGAAAGATCAGGTGGAGAAGGACTTGGCTTCACTTGGCATTTCCAATTGACGTCAGTTGGCACAGAAGAGAAATGACTGGCGTGCTGTTTTGGACTCGGCCAACATCGCTTAGGCGGCTACAGCGCCAATAAAGAAGAAGAATACGATTTCGAAGGCCCTGGTCCGAGCAACATCGCAAAAAAAATTATAGAAAAGGTTTTTTCTTAACAGCGGCCGCTCCTCGGCAGGCAATGCTATGAAAAAGCTTCTCATAAAAATACATACCGCCGTTCGGAGTCGGCGTAAAACTGTAGGTCCCTCTTCTATGCGTGAAAACATCAAGGCGCACGCCACTAATCGGAGGAGAAGCTCGGCCAAACACTAACATATTGTGTAAGCGCCAATCTCTTATTACTATTATTATTATTATTTTACTTACGCTGTGTATTGGCTAGTGAATTTTAGCTAACGTTATATTTTAAATTAAAAACATGTGTTTTAATTTTCAAAGGTCTTTATTAATATTACATATAAATTAGTCGATTTTATATAATACAGTCTCTAAGTTAAAGTACGCTTATACAGGGAGGGCCAAATAAGACCAACCAATGTTATACACGAATAACTTTTTTATTTTCTAATATAATTGTGTTTTTCATTTCGCAGGTTATAATCGAATTCTTGGCAATTTATAACGCAGTACACAACAATGCGTTAAAATTATTAATTTTTCTATTCTTGTCAACGATCAATTGTGGCCAATATTTTAATTCAAAATCAGCTCACACAGCTTTCATGATAAGGAGTTTGATCGCCGTTTTTAGGAATGGGGTTCAGTGGCCGACCGTCCTGGATATATTCGCACCGAAGACAACGTGGAAGCTGTGCGGCAGAGTGTTGCAAATGATCCATCTTTCTCAACTCTTCGTCGTTTCGGCCAATTGGGCATTTCCAGAACAATATTGCGGAAAATTTTATAGTTGGATCTTAAGATGGACTTATACAAAATTCAACAACGACTACAATACGCATTGGTAGGTCTTATTTGGTACACCCTGTATTAATTAATGTATGTACATACATATATATGTAAGTGTGTATACGCATGTATAGTATAGCATAATATATAAATATAAGTATGTTTTCATAAAAAATCTAATTAACTTTAACTTTTAAGTATATATTTGCAAATTGAAAAATGAATTTATCAACGTTATACTTATTTAAAATAAGGCCACGCAATAAGGCGAAAGTAACATACACTTGTATAGAAAATTTCGAATTTTCATTATTTTAGTATGAAATGTTTCCCTATACAAATCGCTTTAATATACGAAATAGTAAATTTGGTTTTTAGTTTTTATAAGTGCACTTTTGTTTTAATAAATTTTCTATACTACATAATTTGTCATATTTTCGATATGTTTGTATGTATAAATTTCTGTATTTGCATAAGTAATATTGGAAGTCCAGGTCAATAGCATACACTCGCTTTTAGAGTATGGATTTTATTTGATTAGCATTAACGATTGAATTATTAAATTAAGTATTTTTGTTTGTAATTTAATTTACCTATTATTACATTCTTGTCAGTAAATTTATTGCTCGCTTGGCCTTAAAGCACAATACTGAGGTTTTAATCCTTATAACTATATAACTAGGAAGAATACAAATAAAATAGTATATATTTTTAAATATGTATGTAAGTATCTATGCTGTGGTTGTACTAAGCACATGAGTATCTACCTACACATTCGTCGTTGAAAAATATCATACTTAAGTATCTACATACGTACATATGATTATAAATATTGCTGTTTTAACTTTAAACTTATTAACAAAATTATTCATTTTTTATTTAAGTATATCAGCGTTCGAATGTGTTACTCAAAATCGGCTGTCGCTTATTTTAGTGTTTAATCGCTCTTACTACCATCTTTTTTTTGAAAACGGTTTCACTCTTCATAGTACACGTATCAAAGTCTTACAGCCAGAATTTAATATGAAAATTGACATAAGGAAAAAAAATCAGCTCTCAGTTAAGTTGCTGGTGAAACCGGCAGTTAAGATGATTTCATTTATTTTTATGAGCAAGTGTATGAAATACCATGATACATGATCATGTGAAATACTTTTTAAAAATATGTTCGGGCGTTGTTTTTTTCTAATTTTCGGAGAAAATGCGAGCCATTGTAGTTATTGACAAAAGACTGCAGTTTTGGACGCGCGAGCATTAATTTTGGATACACGAGCGCAATTTTTCGACTTGTTGAGCTTACTCCTTCTTTGCTGAAACATTTTTGCGACTCATTAACGAAGGTTTTGACTCGTGTTCATCTAAGTTTTGAAATATTTTCTTTGATTCATTAACTTTTTTGATTTTTAACTTGTTTGTACTCTCGAGCATATTAACTGTACGCAAGCCCAATTTTCCGACTTGCCGACGCATTTTCATCCCAACTTTTATGAGCTCTCTTCAGGTTATATAAACTTAAACACTTAATTATTGACTATAACTACAATTAATGGGCGGATAGGCAAACACATTTTAGTCCATAACAAGATATTTTCTTCCTTGTGTTCTAGTTTTTCTTCCCATTTTCCTTTCGTATGTATGAAGTTAACATTAACTAGTTAGTTAAAAAGGAAATTAACAAAATATCTTGTCTCCCTCATAGACATTTCCACAATCGGTTAGTTACTGCAATTAAATAAGCCTCTCCTCTGGTGGCGGCTTTAGCACATTGTCCATTTCCAGTCGCGGATTGCAGTACTCTTGCGCGCTGGGGCTGTAGGTGCCGCGCGTCGCACGCTTATTACGCGCCATTACTAGGAAGGTGCCTAGCAGCGCGGCACCAATGAGCAGCAGCACCACCACTACGGGTATTACGATGATGGCAATGTCGGCGGTGGAGGGACCATCATCTTTCGCGGCCATCTGCGAGCATAAATTAAATGTTTCATTAATAACTTCAGTAATTTTTTCCTTCGCACATTCTACTCACCACCAACGCACAGTCTTTGCCCTCATAACCGACTGTGCAATTACAAGAGTAGTCTACCTCATCGCTGCACGCCTCCTCACAAGTACCACCATTCATGCACGGCGAATTTCCGTTCTTGCATGGATCGGTTAGATTGCAATAAGCGCCACAGAAGTTGTCCTGACAGATGCATTTGAAGGTGCCTAGTAAATTTATGCAGCGTCCCAACCCACCGCAATACTCAATATCCAATGCACACTCATCGATGTCGATGTCACAGTTAATGCCTTCGAAACCGGTATTAGTGCAGTTGCATATATAGCCGCCGATCAGATCGTGACATTCGCCGTTATTTAGACACGGATTCGGCTCGCACTCATTGATGTCCGTCTCACAAAAACGCCCGGTGTAGCCTAAACTGCACTGACATAGCGGAGTCTGTGGGCGGTAAAGGAATATTTTGAAGATTAAGTAAAAGAGAGAGCAAAAGTGGGCTTACAAAAGGATCGGCGAGTATGCAAAGACCGCCATTCTGACAGGGTGTCGTCTCACAGAAGGGCACATCGCAGTAGGGTCCTTCGAAACCAGCCATGCAAAGGCAAGTGAAGTTGTTGCTAGTGATGGCGTCTGTTGGGGAAAGTAAAAGCACGTTCATAAAATTGTGATAAGTAAAGTTAACTCAAATCACTTACTAAATCCATCCTTGCACGTCGACCCATTGCGACAGGGCAGATTTTCGCAGGTCACTTGTTTTAGTAAGTCACACTGTGGGCCCGCATAGTCCTCCGCACACTCACATTGGAAAGCCGCAATGAGATCTGTGCAAGTGCCGCCATTATGACACGGTTGCGAAGCGCACTCATCAATGTTATGCTCGCAGAAGCGTCCATCATAGCCCGGCAAGCAGCGACACTGGAAGTCCGCCACCTTATCGATGCAAGTGGCATTGTTCTCACAAGTTGCCGTCAAGCATTCGTCAATATCAATTGAGCAATCGTCCCCCTCATAGCCAGCCAGACACTTGCAGGCATACTGCTGCGATGGCGAGCTACAATACCCGCCATTTTTACAGTCAGTATTGAAGCAGAGCACACAACCCTCGTCGGGCTTAGATGAGTTAAGACGGAATTGCGATTGCGGTTGCACGGACACATTCTCAGTGTGTGGATACATCTCTGCGTTGGAGAAATAAGGCAGCAAAAGATCGCCTACGCGTGCCTCACCCAGACAACCCTTGAATTGTGAGCCCTGCTGTGCTGAGCTACTGCCACGCGCCTGTCGGCTATCAGTGGGCATGCCGCCGAGATAGACTTGTGTATCACTAGAGAGTAGCTCCTGGAAGGCAAGCTGATCAATGTCCGCCGAGAAGGCGGGCGATGGATCGACCATGCTTTCCCAACCCTTCCAGCCACCGTCGAGTTTGCCGCCCTGCACGCGTAGATAAATGCGGTTCCAGCTGTCGAATGAAAGGGAAGGAAAGAAGTAAAAAAATTAGTAATAGAAATAGAACAGACCATAAGAAATGGAAAACATACCCTGGCTCATTCATCACATCCATGTGGCTGGGATCGGCTGTATCCTTGGTAAAGCGCTTGGTATCGCCAAACGGCTCTTGACTCAGCTTCCAGGTAACCGTAACCTGTCCCTGATTAACGCCGATTTCAAAGAAGCTCTCACCATATTCTACATAGAAGAGTGTGCCACCCGCGCGCGTTCTGTACGCAATCTCTATCACCGGCTTCACCAACATTTTCGGCTCTTCTGGCGGTTGCTCTACAAAATAGGTGAACGCCAATGGATTTTTCTCGTTGCCTTTAAAAGTGATATTCGTCAAGCACTCATAGCCATCGTCGAGGTTCTGACATATACTGTTGCCCGGACAAGTGACCAGCTGACAAAACTCGATCTCTTGGCAATTTTTTCCCTTATAACCATTCGGGCAAGTGCACACATAATCATTCCAGGTATTGCGACAATCAGCATTGTGCTTGCAGGGATTCTTGCGGCACAAATCATCGGTTACCTCTCCTTTCAGCACCGAGCTGCGATCGATGGTGACCACACCGAAGGGTGGCGGTAGCAGCAAATCATCCTCATTCAAGGGATACAATTCCACGATCATCGTATGTGAGCCATTGCTGACTTTAACGTCTTGTATGATACCCTTGAAATAGGCCTTTTCATCGATTTCTTTGGTGCGCGTGATTTCTTCGGGTACTGGCACTGCGGTATCCATGTCAGTAGTGGTTGGCGTTTGAATTGGCTCATCATCTGGTGGTCCACCGAGGTAGAGAACTTGCGCGTCGAGTAAACCCGTGGAGGACAGTGTCTTGCGGAAGTACTCAGTGCCATTGAGTTTAACTTGAACGAGTGTCTGATTGCGCACCACTTCAATGAGATGATTGTAGCCATTGTCGAGTTTATTGCCGCCCACAGTGTAGGCCTCTGGTGTGCCGTTGAATTGCATTTTGACCAACAGTTCGCCACCATGCAGCTCGGCGGCTACGAACGATTCGCCGGTGTCAGCTTTATAAAGAGATTGCGGGTTATGTGAGGTTATCAATAGTTAGAGAGTAGAGTTATGGGTTTATGTGTTGGAGAAAAAGTATGGTTGGTAAAATATAGAGATTAATAGAGAGATGAAGATTTCAAATCTGCATTTACGAATTTATTTGATCTTCATACAACATCGAAAGGGTGAAAAATGCCAACAAAAACGCAATCTTCTCTCTCAAACCGGGGAAGACAAATGGCATTATAATGATGCGAATAGAACATATTGTGAGGAACCGCATAAACAAAGCGCGACTTTCTAAGATTGAGAGCAACATCTTTGGCACATCTAAAACGCTTCGGCGACGTCCCATCAGCTTTGGCGGAAACTAAATGTTTAGTGAATGGTTGTGAGATAAAATCTACTAGTGGAGACCACTTTGGGAAGAGGTTTAGATGAATCTTGTACCTCTTTGAGACCCGGACACCTTAGTTAAAATACATACGCACATCTTATATTGAGTTCAGTTATTTTTTTGTCGATGAAACATAAGTTGGGCTTTCTATAAAGACTCGTGAGCTTCAGCCACTTCTTATACTTTAAAAAGACGAAATCAGTCTGGGAAATGGAAGCTCCGATTTTGCTGCCAGTTTTTCAAGTAAGTTTGTATGGACAGGACTAGGCATAGCATGCTTCTTGAAATATGTAGGACTCGAACGAATTTTCTGCCGTCAGATTTCTTTCATCCAAAAAATAACGATGATATCGCGAAGGAAAAGGCGTTTAAGTACATCGGATCGCATTGAAGGAGCTCAGTTCAACGAGAGTTCAGTATCTTACTGATCTCTTCAACATGTTTATAATCTGACCTGACCATGGCCTGAAGTATCATTGAGCTTAAAACAGACACAGTCAAAATTGTCATACTGGTTTAGGACTTTAAGATGAAACTAAAAAGTCGACAGTGAAAACTCGTTCTCCTTAGAGCCCTGGAATTTTTTCTTGTTAGATGAAAAACTATTAAAACTAAGGGTAGAATAATAATGTTGCGCTATGTATGGAAGAACTCTTGATATATAAAGAGCTTTCGACGACACGCCCTTCCTTTTAGAGCCGGATAGTATAAGAGCTTCTATGAACCGGTGTTCGGATGTGGTTCTCTGCATAATCTGAACAGCCGTTGGGCGTTGAAGGAAAATTTATACAACACTAGTACTCGCATTGAGGAATGCTCCCAGTTGCGCTTCCTTCGATAAACAGACGGCGCTAAAACACCCAAATTCATTGTAGCTAGCATCTTGGTACCCTGAAGTAGGTTCTCAGTCAAAATAGGCAAACTTATAAGTATGTATATTGCAGTACACGCCTGAGTGTTCACGGAAAATATAATTACAACATCATCTTAATTAATATTCAGGCCGCATTCAGGTCCCTGCTTTTCCATGAAATAAATGAAATGAAAATTCATTAACAGCAAGGTCTTTTTCCATTGCATCCCACGACACAAAGACATAGAAGAAAAGCTGCGCCTTTGAATGCACAATCCATCCGTTACTAGAAGATCTTTCGAATAAACCTAAGATGGCAGCTCCATTTGAGGGCTCGATCCGTAAATTCCAGATATAGAAGATTAGTTTGGAGCTAACGTCCTGCTATAGAAATCCTCGCTTAGAAACTACTTGACACCAGAATGGGAATGTATATGGGATAATATGTATAACAAAGTATTTTTTTGTTTAAAACCATCTGACTTGTACATTCGCTCGAACGAACCAGTTAAGCTTAGCCGTCTCATAAGATTGTTCCATCTGCTATTGTTGCGCGGACTTTCTCTGTGCTCATTTGGAAATAATAACTTATTCCTCTTGACTGTTTGAATAACAAAGCTATCAGAAGATCATATGTATCACTAGTATCATTGTTTATTGGAACGCCATAACTCTTATTGATATACTATTAAATCACCTTATCGGAAACGTACCCTAAATACTTACTTGTACCTTTTGAAGCGGATTTCTTTGGATCACTTCCCAAGTAAAATACCTGTCCAGTAGGCTCCCGCGTACGTATAAACATAGAGATATCCAGTATGGAGCGGATGGCACGACGTGCAGCATCATTTGTCTCTACAATTACAGCCGAGTGAGTGGTGTTCTCATGGCCAAATGTGGCGGCAGTAATATCTTAAAAAGAAAAGGAAAAAGAAAAAGAAGTCGTCGCATAAAACCAACTACTTCATACACTTCAACAGGCAACTTACTATATTTGCAAGTGTGTCCAAAATGTGGACGCTGGCAGGTACATGAGAATGTATGCCACAAATCAGTACAAGCGCCATTCGAGTGACAGGGATTTGGCTCACATTGCTCATTACGTGGGCAACCGGCCTGTATATTCGTTAGCTTTGTATCTTTCTCGGTGCCTTGTTCCTCGGGGAAAATCCACTTGCCATTCACAACTATGTCCTGCATGCAGCCAACGAAACTCGATGGACGATGCGGCAGATGACGCAGGTAAGATTTTAAATTGGGTATGGTGCCACCTAAATAGGTGAGTGGAAATGACGGTTGACTGCCATTGGCGGTCTCATATGAACCCACTGGGAAGATGGCCTGCTCATCGTTGGCCGAGAGCACTAAATGCGAAGTGTTAATGGCGACGAATACTTTATGCCAGTTGCTATCATTCAATTTGGAACCGATGAATACACCTTCCCATTTATTCAGTAGTGAGGAATGTAAGTTCAGCCGGCCATTGATCAATTCCAATATATAGCTAACGGGTTCATTGTGACCAATCGAGGTGCCAAAAGCGAGTACACCATTGGGTAGTGTGGTCTTAAATTGCAAATTGATGTCATAACCTTCCTCGCGTTGCGTTTTCACCGTGATCAGACTGCTAACAACCATTGAAATTGTTGTGGTCTTCTCGCAAATATCGCCCTGGAAACCATGCTGACAGGTGCAGTTGAAGAGATGTTCGGTTTCATTGACCAAATACGGCTTGCAGTAACCGCCATTCTGACAAGGCGCACTCGAGCAGCCTATCAAGGGTACAGAACAATTTTTACCGCCATAATTGGCATCACAATCACAGGTATAGTCATTGATCTCATCGAAGCAGGTGCCGTGTGCGCCACACGGTTGATATCTATTGATGATAAAAGAAAATGAATTATTAGGAATTAGGAAAAAAAAGATTTTTATTGGTTATTATTTAGTGGACTTAGAGAACGTAAAACCATGGATGCCACTCACCTGTCACACTCGTCGATATTCACATCGCAGTGCCGTCCCTCGAAACCCGGATCACATTCGCAGGTATATGTGCCGATCTGTGAATACATATTAAAAGTATTACTTAAGTTCTTGCGCTAAAATTTCTGGTAATGACTTACCCCATCATTACAGGTGCCATGCTTGCCACAAGGATTTGTTTCGCACTCATTGATATTGATCTCACAATTCTTGCCCATAATACCCGGCACGCAAACGCATTCGTATCTAAAAGAAGCAAAAGGGAAAAGTATGCATAGTTATAGTATCGGTAGTGACTATAATTTTTTTATTCAGAAATAGCATCTCAGAGTAGATCAAGCGACCGTATGATATTTATTCCCTCCAACGCCTTGGAACGATTAACATTGAGTTGATTTTACTACATAGGTGCATTTAAGCCGCTTCTGGAGGTAGAAAATATAAATTGTGAGAATTTAAAGTTTTCCCCTCCCATCAATCATTGGATATGAGCCAAGCATTACCAATCATGCTTCAAGAAGCTTCAGAGCTGATCATTTCGATTCAGTTAGCAAATTTTAGAGTGCCTATTTAATACTGCATCATGCTCTGCTAAGTTGGAGATAGATTAAAATAATCTTTATTCTTAAAGTGAGACCAATAAGCCGAATGCCTTTCGTACTCAAGACGTCTGGAAGGCTCTTAGATCTGCCTATCTTGATTTCTAAACCAACTACAAAACCCACACAAATTTCCGAGTCTTAAGGAATGGATTCGTGGAGGCACCCAGAGATTGTCTGTCTTTACAGATGTAGATGCCCGAACTTTTATTGAAAAACTTCATTTTAAGCCATGATTTCGCCCACCGAACCATATACTTGTATTAGGGTGTTCGATTAATCGCCTTTTTCGAAAACCGGTTTTCGAGTTATTGAAATAAGTTCGACTTAAAAATTAGTTGCAGCTTTTTTGATAGATATTCCTTGAAGGACATTCATCGAGAATCAATCAACACCTTCGTCAACTCTCGCCCCTTGAATTCCATCATCGGAGACCAACAATCACCTACCTCAGACGGAGAGCTCGCGTTGATTCGTGAGTCGCGCGATACTTCGACTCAACTCAATTCTGGATATTTTAGAAAGTCAAACAACTCTGTATATTTTGAATAAGATGCCCCGACGACGCTAACCACCTCTTCCCATGCCCACTCACATCAGCTCATCGAACATAACTCTCCATACATTTAGTCGATTCACTGATTTAGGCAGAGTTTAGTGAGCTGGTACAACAAAAACAACAGTGAAAAATTTTCGTTCGGGTTTCCTTTTACCTACTTTTTTTTGTAATTTTCTTCAGTGGGAAATGTTCAGATATAAAATTTAAAGAAAACTCTTGTTCCATTTTTAATAAATTAAATAAATATTTGGAATTTTTAGATTCTGGTATATAAAAAAACTAGGTGAAACCCGGGTTTTCGATTGTAAAAAAGCGGTATTCGATAAAATAAGATTTCAAAAAAAACCGTCTAAAAATATGCAAAAAACCCGGTTGAAACCGGTTTGAAGAAACCGAGTCAATCACCCTAACTCGTATGCATTTTCCTGGTGGAAAAAGTAGCAACTATGTACGGAGGCAGTAAGGTACATAAAGCATCGATCGGAAATTCAGGCACCTTCCCCTTCCTCGATTAGATCACAAGAAGTGTAGCACTCTTAGGGAGAGTTGACTTTATTTTCTGATGTATTCGAAATTACCCTAATTAGTGTATCAGGATGTAGGAACCAGTGATGGGCGAAATTGTAATTGCTAAATACTAAATGCAAGAGTATTTAGATATTGTTGTAGTAAATACCAAAGCACTATTTACTTAAGTATTTTGGATGATAGCATTTACTTATTTTCACAGCACCAAATACTAGGTATAAAAGTATTTATTTAGTTTCGCCTAACGAAACACCGCGTCTATCGATTTCTTGTTCACAAATTTGTTAGAAATAAATTTCTTTTTTCGATACACTTACCCGCTTGCATTTTGGTAGGAAAACGGTCGATTAAAGAACTCTGGCAGTCCATCTATTGTTTTACTCAACGCATACAACGTCATATTGGATCGTTCCAAACAATTACCGTTATATAAACAAGGATTGCTTTCGCATTCATTAATGTCTGTTTCACAATTTTTGCCGGTATATCCAGGATAACATTTGCAACGGTAATCGTTTATATCGTCTATGCAAGCAGCACCATTCAGGCAAGGATGTAATTCGCATTCGTCGATATTTTTCTCGCAAAGTTGTCCCTGATAGCCCGTGTCGGCGCAGTCACAACGGAAACCACCCAATTCGTCTATGCAGTGGCCACCATGTTGGCAAGGCGCTGAAATACAGTCATCGATATCGTTCTCACAGAAGCGTCCCGTCATGCCAGGTATACAGGAACAGGTGAAATTGTTGATCATATCGACGCATGTTGAACCCTTAGTGCAGGGATTACTATCGCATTCGTTGATATCGACTTCGCAATTGACGCCGGTATAACCTGGTTGGCAGACGCATTCGTAAGCGTTGATCTGGAGAAAAGGTAGCGTTTTAGGTTAGTGAATTATGGCGAAGAAGATGTTAAAGCTAAGTGGTTTTCAAACCATATTAAGAGGTAGAGATTTGAAAGGGTTTACAATGAATATTCTAACTCTAAATATATAATGATGGCACAAACAACGTTTACAGGCTACTTTTAGGATGTCTAGGTCTATGTTTTTCTCTTTAAAGAAACAAATTACTTTTAAGGGCATATATAACCAATTCAGATTCTCAAGAAAAATAATAAAGGATACCAAAAGAAAGTGGTTCCGTAGCCGTAAGTCCGACAACTAGCAACATTTTCCTCGAAGATAAATTCGATCTTCCTGATTAAGGCTACATACATATATCTGCCTAAGCGATGCTACAATAGATTAATGCTTGAAGCACATTGAAAACGACGGTCCACAGATGCAAATTGTTCATCTTAATTATCTGAACGATTTGTCGAGAGCGGCATGAATCTTTTGAACGCAGCAGCGACATCAGAATTGACCATCTCTACAGGATAAAGTATATATCTTGATACATGTATCAGAAGAGCAATATATATCAGAGTTTATATCTTACCATCTATTGCCGGCAGTTGGAAAAGGATGTATTCTACAAACTAACCTAACTTAACGCCAGGAACGTCAAGTTAAGGGCCTTCAGCACTATCGTCTTATTAGATGATTTAAAACCAGTTTCCTGTACGTAAACATATGGGTATCCGACCATTATAACTTCTCACTCAAGAAATCGGTTTTGGAAAAAATTGTTTTGCAGATCAGCATTGCCGTTTTTCAAAACTTTCAGAATTTTTCTAAATTTTGGTAGAGGTTTCCCTATTCGAACGGATGGGCATAATTATCCAAGTAGAGTTATGACAGCTCACATTACCATTCAGTCTGAGTGGGATCCTGCCTAATACGTAATTTTTTCTCGAAACAGAGATATGTACCGCTAAGACACTGGAATCGATTAAATTTTTCTTTCATATTAGGTCAGGCCACCCTTCATACAGCTTCTTAGCTCGCTTGGGCCGCAGTGGCGTTAAGACTCAAGTTTTGGTTTGAGTGCACCTCTTTGTGTATTGTACAGGGCAATAAAATGGTTAACTGACAGATCGTCCTCATGTCAGCTCAACGAAAGCTGGGCGAAAACTAGGAAATGCGCAATTGCAAGGTTTTGCTGGTCTAGGGTTTATCGGAGTGGTCGAGGGAGCTATTTATGCTTGCAAAGCCACAGCTCTAGAGCTTGTTGGGGGCTCTGATAGGCCACTGTCCAATTGGAACTTACACGGTAAGACTGATATACACACCTGATCTTTACCGCCGCACTTGCCTAGATTATGAGGAGGTGAAATCAACTCAGCACTTTCTACTAGGCTGTCCGGCTTTCGCGAGGTTAAGAATGACGTATCTTGGCTCGCACGCTATAACCAACCTTGAGGTGTTCTCGGCGGGAACTGATATTAGCCGTCTCCCTCCCATCGATTATGTAGTTACCTTTCAGGTCAGGTTCAGTTGGTTATTGTTCAAAATATCACGGTATCATAAAGGGTAACCTTTATAATTTCCAAGTGTGTATCCAGCCGGGGACGACTAACTAACCTCATCTAGCATAAAATGGCCGAACACCATTACGAGCGACCTAATTAAACATAATGTGTCTAGGGCGGCTGTAACAGTCATAAAGTAGATGGGATTATGTCAGATGATGAAATTACGGCTTTGAAAGGACTTTTAAATGGGGTTTGGTGGTATTGCTGTCATTAAGAGGAGATCTCGGGACAAGATCTTTATCCGTCGCTAACCCCATCTCTGATAGATGCATAGCAAAGATTTTGGGAGACCGTTCAAACACCACCTAACATCTTCTCAATCGGTTGGGAGCCCGTACAAATATATAAGTCTATAAGATTTTTTTAAACTGTAACCATATTTTTTGGAAAGGCACTTTTTATATAGTATTTTGGAAAGGCGTTGCTCATCCCTGGTCAAATATGGTTTAGAGACAAACCTATTTCGGCGTAGTGCCACCTTCAGCGTTATTTTTATACCCGAGCGCACTGTGTGCACAAGGGTATTATAACTTTGTTCACATAACGGTTGTTTGTAACAACCTAAAGGAATCGAGAACGATATAGACATATATATACCAAAATGCTCAGAATGAAAAGAGAAATCGATT
>JAPVRG010000146.1:0-10777 GCA_029783565.1 Rhagoletis cerasi
AAAGTCCTCTCTCGTCGCACAAAAATCACACTCTATAAGTCACTCATCTTGCCTGTGCTGGTGTATGGCGCGGAGGCATGGACAATGAAAACATCTGATGAAGCGGCTCTTGGAGTTTTCGAGAGAAAGATTCTGCGAAAGATGTACAGACCTTTGCGCGTTGTCAATGGCGAGTACCGAAGACGATTTAACGATGAGCTGTATGAGCTTTACAACGGTATAGACATAGGGCCATTTTCACAGTGGAGAGTTAACTCACATCCGGAAGTTAACTCACAATTTTTGTACTGAAAATCTATAGTTAACTACCGAATTTGAGTTAACTTCCGACTGTGAAAATGGCACATAGTGAAGCGAATTAAGATACAGCGGCTCCGAATGGACAGAAACGTCCCTGCTCTGAAAGTATTCAACGCGGGTCGCGTTGCTGGTAGCAGAGGAAGAGGGAGGCCTCCTCTGCGTTGGAAAGACCAGGTGGAGAAGGACTTGGCTTCACTTGGCATTTCCATTTGGCGTCAGTTGGCACAGAAGCGAAAAAAACTGGCGTGCTTTGTTGGACTCGGCCAAAATCGCTTAACCGCCAAACAAGAAGAAGAAGAACACATGTATTATTGCTCCATGGAAACACCAGTTTGAAAACAATACATTCAAAGGCTACTTTTTCATTGCTAAAAATTTTGTAGCAAGTTCAAAATCTGCAGAACTTTTTGTACGGGACCTGATGCTAGCTATTCGAATTCAATAAAAGCAATTTCGTAGATTTCACGAAAAATCGGTCTACGATAGATACAGTGTACCTCTCCGATATTCCGACAACTTCGATGTCGTGAGCCTGTCGGACAACAATGATAAATAAGTTTGTTTAGTAAATAATAATCCTTAGGACTCATCCATCAGTCTGATTGAACCTTTTAAAAGCAAGAAAAATATGTCGCCATGTACTTCTTTGTTGCGTATGCATGTATGAAGGGTTGACACGAACTCGTAAATAAATTTCTGAAAGGTTTCTTCCAGGTTCAGCATTATTATTGTTACTTTACCGATTTTCTTCAGAAATTTAGTAAAAGAATCGAAGTGTGTACAGTACATTTCATTTTAGAAAATTCGGCAAAAATCGGAAAAGGAAATAATGCTTTCTTTACGAATTTGTTAAGATTTCTCTACTTTTCTGATTACTCTGAAAGTATAGTTTGCAGGGTATTTCGGAAACTCTTCAATACAATTATGTATGTATGTACATATCTACATACATATTGAAAAGCTTTAATAATTTATTTTTTTATTTAATTTTAATTACTATTATTTTTTTTTAATATAGTAATTATTAAACATAACCCGTATAAATTCATGCTTCAAACTTTGCACGATAATAAAAAAACTTTAACAAACTTGCGCAGAAATTTCAAGCCTTTTTATAAGAATTAAAAACGGGGTATACAGTTTTGTTGTCCATGTAGTGCAAGTTTGAAGTTGCTAACAAATCTCGTTGATATTTCATATTTCGGTGTTTAGCATTTCCACATGAAAAAATTTTCGAACATACTTCGTATGGAAGAAATGATTGACACCGACAACAAAAAAAATTTGCAAAAATCAACGGTAAGTCCTAGCCATTTCCAACTTGCACTTTATCGTACAAAAATTGAATGGTCTACAAAGCTGCATACCATTCTGAATAGAAAGTTTGAAATTTTGAGTACATTTGTTGAAAATTGTCGAATTTTTATAAATGTTGTACACAGTTTAAAGATGAGTTGAAAAAAGTAATGGTGACAGTTGATGGATGGAAAAGTAAAAGTCGTTAATACAAAATATCACATCATTCACTAACCCCCTCTCCCTAAGAACGGCACATTTCCAAAGAAACTATAGAATCGGCGCGATATATCAACTATGTAATAAGTTTAGTTGCGTTTATCCGTGAATCATTTAATAGCAAGTGTTATTTTCCCAATTCTAATAAATTCTTTAAGTGTTGTGGCCTTTTCACATGAAGGTATTTATCATTTATTTTTTCTGTTTTCATCGAAAAATTCACTTGGAAATAAACATGCTTTAGATTATTAGTAAAAAAAGTGAGTACCAGTTCGTCAAGTCTTAAAATTAGATGCATATTTTAGAGAATTTCATGCAGTTTCCGAATATATAATTCGATCTTTTCGGTCGTCTTTGTAAATATATGTAATTTTCGATTCTATTAATATTTCGATTTTCAGCTTCTTTTTGCGTAATTTCGCGAAAAGAATTTTTCGAACACCCCAAAAATTTTGAGATATAAGAATATTTACATTTGTGTAATTTGTAGATAAGTATAACCTTTTTATTTTTAAGAGTGAAAAGCAGAAAACGAAACTTAAACAAAATTATATCACATTTAATGATTGGGCCGATATTTTTGTTGTAGACGTTACAGTGAGTAAATCGTCCTCAAATTTTTTATATTTAGGATTTTGTAATAAAAAGGAGAGTAAAAACTAAATTTCATCGAAATCGGATGAAATTTAACATTTCCGACCTCAAGGGGTGAGGGCGTGGCAGTGGGCCCATCTTTACCATATTTCATAATTCTCTATTCCTAAGAAAAATAACAGCACATGTCAAGTTTCAACGAAATCGGTTCATGTTTTTTCCACCTACCTCCCTCCCCATAGTCCTTAAAAAAATGTTTGCGTTGTTGCACTATTCCTACTGTTCCGAAGGTAGAATGTAAACAAAGTTACAAATGTGCACAGCAACAACAAAAAATTTTAAACGTCTTAAAATGTATGACAATGACAATATGACTATGTGACACCCTGTGACTTTGACTTTGTCCTCGAACTTCCACTTTCTATCTAATATCTCGAGTCTACATTCATATGTATGTACACCAACATAGTATTGTTAAAATAAAATTAAAATAAAATTACCCCATATATCACAGAAACCTTTCCCAGAAATATATTTCAGTCCTTAATTAAAACAGAAATAAGTGTGTCAAATATTTCGATCCCGGCATAACAAATAAGTACATTGTTTTAAAAATAGAAATAATAATAAATTATTCTCAATGAGCCCATAGAAATTCAGAACACAAACCAATGAAAAATTATAATTTCTCAAATACTCAACTCAGGCGCCACCTTTCGGATGAAAACAAAAAACACTTAAGGCCCGGCCATATAAAACTTTGGTGTTGCGTTGGCGTTGGCGTGGTTTGACAGCAGCGCGAGCAACGCTACTGCTTGCTACAATGAACGCTTGGCAGGGAATGAATTTCGTATCAATAATTACATTAAAAATTATATTTATTGCCCGATTAAAAATGAAAAAAATTTCACATACTTTTAATTATTTGCAATAGCTGACGATTGACGTGCGCGAAATGTTGAAAGTTCACTATCTTTTTGCTTGGTTTTTGCGTTGGCGTTTTCCAACTTTGGTTATGTAGACACTTTCATATAAATGTATGTATTCATAGTCAGTTGTCGAAGTGATGCCAATTAGGGTGGTCCTTAAATGTATAAAACACCTTTTTACATCAGATTTCCTAAACCTCAACCCCTACATCGATGCTAATATAGTCAAAGATATCACACATAAATTTTGGTCCTGATTGGAGACCGTTTAGGCGTGTCGCACAAGGGTCAAAGTTCAGATTCATTGTATATTAGTCTCCATAGAGGATCGGGACCAAAAGTTTATGTGTGATATCATTAGCGCACCAAAGGGGTGGGTTTTGGGGTTCACTTTAAGGACCATCCTAATGTACATACTTCCAAAAATGCCTCTAAAATAACTTTAAAACTAGTTACTCAAGCAAAGAAATTATTCAAGGCCCTTTACGATTCAGTACAAGGATTTAAATACCCTACATATATGTTATTTAGAAATAGGCACCTTATGACGCATGTTTTTTTCTTAATTCAAGGGAAATTATTGCGTTACGTTATGGATCTCCTTAAATACATGTAAGTATATGTATTTATTTATTGTATTTTGCTTCAATTATATTTTTGTCGTTCCTTGTTATTTTATTTGGTAGTAGATACTTTACGAGATTAAACATAAATAATTTTCTAAAAAGTTTTGAAATTACAGAAATAAATTTGCATTCTTCTGGTAACGTTATTATAGTGTTAAACAATTGATGTCTAACTTGTTTGGCTCCACATGATATGTAAGAGCATAAGCTATTGCATTTGTCATGGTAAGAAACAAGCTTTATAGAACTCTTCCACTGCCAAGTATAGACAAAAGGTCAAAACTGCCGAAAGCGTATAATGAGGTTAGCTTTATACACCATGCGTGTATGTGAAGAAGTGCGTACGTAAGAGGTTTCCTTTATAAGTTCTATTTGACTATTTGTTTTAAGTAATTTTTAAATTGTGATTTTATTTAATAAATGTATATCAATAAAGGTTACTCATATATTCTATAAAAGTAATATATCGATGGTCCTCTGCAATAACGACACAATTCAAAAAATCAAAACCCTTACTACTGTTAAGTGTCTCATGTCTCTAATCCTTGCCTAATCCATGGCTGATCCTTACAAAAGTATGTAGTAAGGATTACTAAAGCATGTAAAAAAGATAAGATATGGATCAGATACTTGCACATACATACATATTTTTGTTGAAAAGTATGTATCTACATATGTATGTTTTATATTTTAAAATTTATCTATGCCCTTCTGATTTAAACTTTAAAAAATCTAGTTATATTACTCAGTGAAAGAAAATACAAATTCATATATGTACATATGCAACTTCAATTGTAAATTAAATGTATGATAAGTCAAAAGTTAAATTGTAGTACTTGGTAACATATACATATATACATATTTACGCGCGTAGAGATAACTGAGCAAAATCATTGTAATGCAGAAAAAATTAGTAAGAAACAAAATATGTACAACCATAAAAATAAGAATTAACATAATATAAAGATTTATAAAGTCAACGTGGAAAGAAAAGAAAACTTAAAAACGTAAATTTGAATTAGTAAGTTTGTAACTTTATACAAAAATTAATATAAACATAATTAAATACATACATCTGGATTTTTCTTGAACGCTCATAAAAATTCACAAGCATTGAATTTAATGACATTGGCAAATATTCCCAAGCGAAAGGGGAATTGCGTGTCAAAACTTACAACCATCAAAAAGTGTAAAAATGGCGCAACTTGCAAGCTTTTATTGGTTTTACGTTCTATAACTTTTTCTTATAACTTTCCCCTTTTTTGTGCTTACGCTCTCGCTGGCAGTACTTATGTAGTTGTTAAAGATTTTAATTTCTTTGATATACATACATATGTACATAATTCCAATCATGGTTAAATAATAAAACAGGGTTCTTATGTGAACGTGTAAATAAATGCCTCGTAAACCCTCTGGCATCTGACCTTTACAGGGAGCTGAAGAGGGAAGAGAGACGTATCTACCGTAACAAGAAGAGAGAAGCCGAAATACTGGCCGACAGGAAAAACGCAGAAAATTTAATCAGATGAACTCATGCCCGACGACTGGAATTTAAGTGTGCTCTGCCCAATCCACAAAAAAGGCGCCCCGCCATACGCGCCAACTACCGCTGGATTAGCGTTGTAAGCATAGGGTACAAAGCCTTATCGAGCGTATTGTGTGAAAGACTGAAGCCCATCGTCAACGAACTGATTGTGCTCTATCAGTGTGGCTTTAGACCTGGTAAATCCACCATAGACCAGGTATTCACCATAAGTCAAATCCGGGGGAAGACCAGTGGGAAGAGGATCAACACTCACAATCTGTTTGTCGACTTCAAAGCCGCTTTAAACAGCACCAAATGAAGTCGGCGCAATGTCTGAATATGGTATCCCCACGAAACTGTGTACAATGACGTTGAGCAATACCACCAGCTCCGCCAGAGTTGGGAAGGAACTCTCCGAGTCCAAACAAGGTTTCAGATAAAGTGACTATCTTTCGCGCGATTTCTTTAATCTGATGTGGCAGAAGATAATAAGAGCCACAGAAATGAACCGCCCAGGCACAATTCTATACAAAACAGCATACAATTTCTGACGTATACCGACGACATCTTGATGGTGAACGAGCACAAAACGAAGTGTCTTCTGTCATCAGCAAATAGTCATAGCATAAGCATATCGGCACCTACGTTGTTGTTGTTGTAGCGGCTACAACAACCCCGCCCTGATCGGTTGATATCTCAGTCGTTGTCGACAAGCTCAACTAACGGAAGAACCAAGAAGCGTGCAGTTTCTATGAGGTCTTTCCACAGGGACGAAGACGTTGTGTGGGGTTTTCCGGGCATACGAAGAGATGTTTCGAGTCGTGGGGTGTCCCTCCGCATGCCAGACATTCGTTTGGCACATCTGCATCCAATCTACTCAGGTATGAGTTCAACCTGCTGCAGTAGCCAGAGCGAAGTTAGGCTATTATGGTCCTGGTCTGCCGAGGCAGACGAAGCTCAGTCTCGTCTATGTCAGGTGGTTGTGTGCCTAGAACGGCATTCACAGGTCTGGAGTCTACGTAACTTGAGACTGACTCCCTGTGCATGCCGCTTAGGACACAACACAATGCTCTGCAAGCAATTCCTAGTAGGGAGCCACATACGTGGACACACAAATAGGTACTTGCTGGCAGAGGAGCCCTCGCCAAGGCATGTCAGAAGGCATCTATACGAACTGACGGACGAAGTTCAGAGGTTCATTAAACCCCGGCTGCGCTGGCTTGGCCATGTCGTACCAATGAGCATACACGTTCCAGCTCTGAAAGTATTCAACGTGGGTCGCGATCCTGGTAACAGAGGAAAAGGAAGGCCTCCTTTACGTTGGAAAGACCAGGTGAAGAAAGACTTGACTTCACTTGGCATTTCCAATTGGCGTCAGTTGGCACAGAAGTGAAACGACTGGCGCGATTTGTTGGACTCGGCCAAGGTAAGTATGAACCCGAAATAAAAACTTACAAAATAAGATGCGGTAATGTTTTTATAGAAATTTATATATTTTTTGATTTTTACTTGATCTTGACATTTGGTTTGATGTGGTACATTCATGTAGCACTGTGTGTAAACTCTTAAGTTTACACGTTTAGATGAGAACCTTTAAATTCTAAATTGTAAAAATGTTGAATTTATCTAAAGCACAGTGTAAATTTATTTTATTTTGTATGAAACTCATTGCTACTATAGATATTCGCACTTACAATAATTAATAAAAGTTCTTCAAATATTTACATTTTGTATGTACTTTAGGAGATTTTAGAACCTTGTTGATTTCAAAATTTAAATGTGAGTAAATAAATTAACTAAATTAAAGGGAATTGGCTATAATGAGAAAGCGTCGGTGTTTTTGAGTACAAAAACCGCCATTAGTCTTTGTTGTTGACGGCTCGTAATTGCTCTAGTTCCTCTCTTTCCTTCTTGTTGCGCAACAATGGCACATTGTAATCGAAGGCATAGAAAAAGCCGTGGGGCGGCCCAGTTTCTTCTGGTCCAGGAACATATGGTGGCTCCTGGTGAATATACTCTTTGTACTCGGGCTCAGCGGGCTCATTGCGTTGCTGCTGGTATTCAGGTGCAAATGGATCGGGATTTTGGCCATTGGCAGCTGCAAGCTCGCCCCACAACTTGAAATGTTCCTCCTCTGCTTTTCGAACGGCTGGTGTTTTTGTTGCAGGTTCCTTTAAGTGCGCTGGCCGGTTATCTTCGACGTGGAATCCCGTTTGGTCGGCGTAGTACTTCGCGACAAAATCACGTCCAGTGGGCTGCACATATTTGTACGATCCGCTCACTGTGCCCGACTCGTCCTTTTTTTCATTCTTACCCTGATTCCAATCCTTATAGCCATACACATACTGGCCCAAGCCGTCCTGCCCGTGGTACTGGTGTGCGTCGTAGTGTTCCTCCACATACTCCTCAGGGTGATCTATCACTCGCCCCATGTACACAAACTCACCCTTTTCATTGCGAGCTTCGGGCAACTCGTTCTCCCCAGTCTTTGGAGCATAATCAATGCTATCCAGACCTCGCAGATTCGCACTATTCAAGAACTGTTGTGCTTCTTCTGGTGTAATATTAATTTTAAAGATGTTTTCAGCAAGGAGCCCACCTGGTAGAGCCTAAGGTAAGACAGGAAAATAGGAAACAATCTTGAGTGTTATCGTATTTTATGTGTTTTGTATATTGCTTTAAAATTCTTCGTAATGTATACGCATACACTTAATAAAAAAGGGTTGCGACTCAAAACTTTCCAGAATCGACTTTCGCAAATGCCAATGTATGAATGAATCGTCACTACAACTACATATTCACAAAAATATCTTCGCAAACTATTTTGAATATTCAAAAATATTAGAGCAATAAACGCGTAAATGCCTCGTAACCTCGTAAACTTGCTTAAGTTTGTAAGGAAAGCCGGTTTATTTACGAGGTTTATGCGGTTACGAGGCATTTTGGTCTCTTTGAGGAATCATAAATCAAAATTATTTTTAAATACACAATCAAATGTTTTTTCACATAGAAGTATTCGCAGTAAAACTAAAGTTTCGTGTAATATTATAATTGTTTCTGCAAAAACGGGTTCTTGGCCTTCCTGAAAAGTTGAGATTTTTGAGTTGTGACTCTTTTGTATTTAGTGTTGGATATGTGCATACGAATTGCATCATTCGCTAAAAATATGATTTACGATAGATCCGTTTATCTCCTTTCAATGTATAGGTTAAAGTAGCTGGAATCAAAACTTGGCAAAATGAGTTTTTTTTTTTCAAGACGACCGCACACCGGACAGGTTTCTACAAAAAATATGTATTTTTTGTTCTTTTTTAATCGCAACGACTAATTAACTCGCTTATTCATTTCGAAACCGATTCTCTGGAGCTACGCATTTTGACAGACATGCACCAACTTCATACTAACCAGTAGGCAGACAGCAAATATTATTTTCATTTCGACTTAGTTTACCACGCGATTAAAATTTTATAAATGATTATTCTTAGATATATTATATAAATTTTGATTGCGTTACAGGCTCAGCTTTATGACTTCACACCTCTGTTGTCGATTTGAGAATATTGTTTGATCTGGGAACTAAGCGCTTCTTATATTGAAAATGAGAAGAAACACCAAATATAAAACGCAAAACGGAAAAATAACGCAAAAAACAATAAACAAGCAAAATACGAATTAGCAAAATATGTAAATTAACTCGTCACTAGATGAAGATGCTCCCAGCTCAACAGACAGCATCACCACGCCGTGTCAAACAAGACATACATACATATGTACATACATAAGTTACGAGAGAATAACTTTCCACTGCCGATTTCTTACTCGGGGGTACAAAATTTTACGTCAATCTAAGCGATACAATAAGCAAATTACTAACTGACTAAGTAAATAGATAGCCAGTGTCCGAAAGCTACAGCAAATAGCGCTTCCACTCACAAGCTCTTCGTTTGCCATAACGTCACCGGGGTTGGCAGAAGTTTACAGCTATGAGACACCTGATCATACAAACATATGTACATACATAATATATATCGCTACATTAATAAAGAAAGACCCTAAATCACAAAAGCCCAAACTCAAATAGAAATTGAAAGTTTAATAAAAAGGAGAGTTCTCCAGTTCCAAATTTCGCCGAAACACTGATATTTTTAAATACAATATATAATATAATGCTGTAGTATTTGTTTTCCCTATACCATTAGATGGATTGTGACTAATCTGACCGCTCTTGGATGAAATCGAATTCCAAATGAAAATGAGTTAGGACCTTTCTATATTAAAATAACGATATGTACATATGTATGCAATTAATTGACTTCCACATATTGCGCACTGTTAGTTCAGTCATTGATTTATGTAATTTTAGTCTTTATTATTCCTATTGTACTTCTCATTTCCCTGAATGTATAATTGATTTCCTCGTTTATGGTCGGAAGTCAGTTCTATATAGTGCTGTAGAGCTGTAAAATTGTAATTTAAGCTGGCTCGAATTTCCAAACAATCAAATTATGTACATGGACTTATAAACGAGTCCCAACTATGGACATCACTTCGGCACGAAAACTCTTTCACTCTGGATAAAATAATTTGAATTTAGGTACATCACTTGCAGATTAAAAATGGTAAGTATGCATGTATGCCTTTAATTATTTATGTGCGATGCCCAAAAATCTCGAATCCCAACCAGTATAATGACTTTCGAGTGCATTTCCAATGATGAAATTGAATCACAAAAATTCATTTATTTGTGGAATACAGGTTGTCGCATAACTCCGTACTTTCCTTTTGAGAGTGACAAGAGGGGAAATTCGGAGTCTAAGGTTATTTTCGAGCTTTGCTGCACGACGAAACTCTTCCAATTTATTCAAATTTAGGTCGATCAATCGAAATTTAAAATTTTATTATTATTACTCGTATAATAATAATAGTACCTGGGTGACCGAGCCTTGCTCGGTATTTTTCGAATTTGTCGCATAATCTTACTTACCAAGAGCATAAATTTCCAAAATAGATTTCCAAAATATCGAACACTAACCACAAAAATCACTTAAGCCTGTTTGGCGGTTAGCATGCGCACTCCAAATTTCATCCAAATCGGTTAAACCGTTCCCGAGCTAGTGGTCGATATAAGAAGGAATAATTAAAATGCAGTCAGGTGGCAACCCTAGGTGGCAATCCTACTTAAAAATATTTTGGTTGGTATACGGCCTCAAATACCTTCCATTTGATACCAATATTGCCATATATTGCTTAATATTTAAAAAAAAAATCGGAAAGGTGGCAACCCTCTA
>JAPVRG010000155.1:0-13614 GCA_029783565.1 Rhagoletis cerasi
TTTTCACAGCACAAACCAGAATCGCAAAATAAGGGTTTGTGAAAAGATAGAGTGAAAAGTAGTTGTGAAAACGAAAATGAAAACTTTTTTTTCACTTCACCTTATCACAGAACGAGAATTGACCCCCTGCAGAGAGTTAATAACAACTTTGGCAAGAGTACCTCAAGTATACTTGTATACTGATATATGCACGCTTGAGAATGGCAATACTGGGATCGGGACATAGTATGCGGTTGCCAACGTGTAATAAGTCAAAGTCTTTTACAACACGGGGAGCGGCTATCGTCTCCGCCTAGAATCTGGAACATAGCACCCTTTAAAATGCGTAATTTCATAAATGTCATAAGGTTAGAGGGAGCTTTGTAGGCCCGAATAATAGATCTGCATATGGGCGTTTCCCCCGGAAGGTCTACCGCGAAAACAAAAACCAAAAGTGATATATCTAACGTATTTATGGGTAAATTTTACTGCTTTTTGTAATATATACTGGTGGACGCTGTGGTGTAGTGATTTGAAGTTAGCACTACCACTCCGTGGGCCTGGGTTCAAGCCTTGGTTTGAGCAACATCTCGAAAAAAAAACTATAGAAAAAATGTTTTTTCTAAACAGCAGTCGCCCCTCGGCAGGCAATGGCAAACCTCCGACTGTATTTCTGCCATGAAAAATGTTCTCATAAAAATACAATCGCCGTTCGGAGTCGCCGTAAAACTGTAGGTCCCTCCCCTTTATGAGAGAACATCAAGGCGCACGCCACAAATTGGAAGAGAAGCTCGGCCAAGCACTAACATATTGTGTTAGCGCCAATTTATTATTATTATATATGTAAGCAGAAACATATCAGCGAAAAATTGTCTAGCTAAAATTTGTCCAGTTGAGATAATGCTATGAGATCGAAAGTAAGAATACATTTATTATATGGTTAAGAAATATGCAAAAACTCGAACTTTTGAATTAACTCATGTCATTCCAAGCTGCACAACATTGCGTGTTATCTCAGACGATAGTTTTTTTGCATGCCATCTTTTATAACAACTTGCTTCTTAAGCAGCAATTTCGTTTTCATAATGGCCCAGTATACTTATATCAATTGGCCTAAGCTCGAGGCCATTCGGATGATTTGAATTTTTCTGTGCAATTTTGGCGCAATGTTCTTTGTACCACTTTATCGAAAATTGATATAGTGTTAAGTCGCTAAATCAGGTCAACATACAACAGTGCCCCTGTGAAGCTTTACCGTTTTTGCAAGCACTCTTCGACATACATTTTTTGGTTGCCTGTAGCTGTTCTGACGAAAATCTTGCTTTTCAATCCGCAATTACGAATCGCTTGCCAAAATGAATGATTTTTTTCAAATTTGTAAACTTTTTTCCTAAAACTTTGATGCCTCCTCCTCTTTTGATTTCCACCATTTTGACTAAAATCGGAATTATTTATGCAAACACCAAAATTGTCGCTGTAGTTTTTTTTATCAAACAGAGTAGCAATACTACCTATGTAAAATATTTGTCCTTGGCTGTATGACGCCTTGGGGAAAAATATAAAGAAAAACTAAGCAAAATCCTTTAAAAATTTCTCTCATGCGATTTATTTAATTTTACATATTACATTCCCCGAAGGTTTTACTTTTTTTTAATTCTTTGCATAAACACGAGATCTGCGGCAATTTCATTGCTAGTACACTACCCTTAATTTTTGATGAGGAATATTTTTCCTGAATACATCAAAGTTGTATATTTTCGAGATTTTGTGTTTGCAGCGCAGAGACTTGTATGAATTCAAATTAAAAAAACTCAAACGTGCTGGACTATAGCTTTGTTCAGCAAAAATGGTCAGCATGGTGTCTTTGTCAAAATTATTTCATAGATATTCTGGGGCAAAAAACAAAACGTTTCAATTTGTTGGGCTGCGAAATCCCTTCTCCTCAAAATCTGAAAAAAATTAAACACGAGGTGATGTTTTTTCAAATATTACCAAAGGTCGCTTTTCGATCTCTTCGCGAAACAAATTCTTTAATTATTTTTTGCAAGGCTGAGGTTCCAGGTCTTTCTTTATAAAAATGAAGGATCATTTTTTTGGTAAGACGTTTTTGGGTCCTTCGCGTACGGGGGTGATTTTTCAATATCCGCAAAGCACTGAAAGACCTTTCGCAAAAAGCAGCTGAGGCTAGAACATTCGTTATCAAATTGAGTAGTCTATAGACTTGATCTAACGGCTTGCCGTAGCAGCAGAAGATTTTCGATGTTGGTCGGCTATTTCCGCGCAGCATGAAGGTTTTTATCCTGGCATGTTTTTCAATATTTGGAGCTGAGAATAGAGGCTAGACAAATCAAAATCATCTGCGAAAAGTCCCAGCCTCGTTTTCAAAATGTTTGCAGCAGGTACAATCCCTTTGTATGCATCAATAAGTATATTTTCCAACTACTGCAAAGTATCAAGATCTAGAAAAAAATTCAGTTATAATGACTAACAATATTACAATCATTGCAAAATGAATTCTCTCTTTGCATTTTCTCGAAATTAACGTAAGCGACATTTTTTCCGAAATTAACTTGTTCTAAACCCCATAACACGTCAACTGGTTAAATATTGTATTGTCAATCGTCATAGTTACTAATGGATGTACATTGCTTAACTACAATGGTTGATGCTGTGAAATGAAAAGTGGTTTGTTATCTTTAATCTATTAGTTAACTGACTGTGAAAACGGCCCATAGGACTTAGTAGTAGTACTACGTACATAAATTTAAATAAGCATAGTTAAAGAGCTAGCAATAAAGGCAAGAGAATGAGGAGTTTATGATTAACTGTAAAATAGGCGAGAGCATAGTTTTTTCTAGCTGTCCTTTAGATATATTTTCTTCTTCTTCTTCTTGTTTGGCGCTGTAACCGCCTAAGCGATTTTGGCCGAGTCCAACAAAGCACGCCAGTTGTTTCGCTTCTGTGCCAAGTGACCCTAATTGGAAATGCCAGGTGAAGCCAAGGAGGCCTCCCTCTTCCCCTGCTTCCACCAGCGGGGTTCGAGTCGAATACTTTCAGTGCTGGAGCGTCTGTGTCCATTCGAACGACATGAACAAGCCAGCGGAGCCGCTGTACTTTAATTCGTTGTACAATGTCCATGTCGTTGTAAAGCTCGTACAACTCATCGTTCCATCGTCTGTGATACTCGCCGTTGCCAATTCGTAAGGGCCCATAAATCTTCCGTAGAATATTTCTCTCGAGTACTCCAAGGGCCGCCTCATCGAATGTTGTCATTGTCCATGCTTC
Source organism: Rhagoletis cerasi (assembly GCA_029783565.1). Lineage (NCBI taxonomy): Eukaryota > Metazoa > Arthropoda > Insecta > Diptera > Tephritidae > Rhagoletis > Rhagoletis cerasi. Next base: position 3,265 of record JAPVRG010000155.1, read on the forward strand.
TGCGCCATATACCAGCACGAGCATGATGAGTGACTTAAAGCTCAGTTATGCATACTTGGCACTGCAATGCATGGAATGTCATTTTACGTAGAAATCAAAAATCAACAGACTTTTACATAAGTAATGCTGTGTGTTGGATAACCGCTTACACGCAAAGCTCATTTAACAGATTCCTAATGTGACAACTATCATGCAATGCCAAGTATGCATAACTGAGCTTTTATAAAGCGTGGTTTTCGTACGACGAGAGAGGACTTTACTTCTGAATTGCCTACTCAGTCCAAAGTAGCACTTGTTGACAAGAGTGATTAGATATATTTTACTCTATTTTATTTTATTAATCCTGCAATGGGTCATGTGAAGCGAACTTTTACATGTATGGGCTCCTAGTGAATGGCCCACAGTTATTCGTAGTTCCAGAACAAACCCTTCTAGATATGAATGCATATCGTTAAAATATTTATATTTTTTTAAATTGGAAACAATTTTCTGATCGTCTGCTACCAAAAAAGGTAAATTTGTATTTTCGCAAACTGCGTAGTTTTTTTCGAGAAAAAATGGTTTCCAGTTAAGTACGGGTATTTCAAAAATAGCGAAACAAAGAGTTGCAGCATTAATTTTAATCCTTCTATAGCCCAGGGTCCTTCTCTTCAATAAAGCAAAGAGTTAAGCATTACTTTAAATAAATACAATGATTTGAAAGCTCTTTGTGTTGAAAATAGTATTCCTTCAAGTTTTCACAACGAATATCTTAGCCTTAGAATTGCAAAACCCTACCCCGATCCAATAAACTAAACAGATGATAAAGATGTATAGATTTATGTACTTAATACATATAATTGAATATGCAACAAATTTAATTTCACACTTAATTATGTTTTACACGTAGACTTCTTGAGTTTTATTTGCTTGTTTATGTTTTTATACTTGGAATGCGTCCTACAAAGAAAACAAAATAAGTTTTTTCCAAAGCAAAATTCAATGTGTTTTGGTGGAATTCAATTAACGTATGCGCCACTTTTTTGTCTAGCAGCCTGCCATGGTGACAGCAAAATTAACGTAAGCGCCAAATTCACTATTTTGCCTAAAAATTGAGTTAAGTTAAAGATGAGTCTATAACTTGTAGTGAACCGGGTTTAGACTACATATAGAGTTTCACAGAAATTTTCGAAACGCATTATGAAAAAAACAAAAAACGTCTCGCCTGTAAAATATGCTTTTTGGCGCTTATGTTATTTTCGCGGTTAGGGCTTGATATCATACAGAAATGAATATCTATAAGGTACACTTTTGTATACACATTATTTTCCTTATTTAGCGTTCTTGTGAATTTTATTTCATTTGTTGTTATATTTACATACCTTCTTGATAAAATCTTTCTACTAATTCGTTGGCAAATAAGTCTGGCACATTGAAGTAGTATTTCCAGAACCGATTAGTTGATATTCTCACTCCTGGCGTAGGACAATCGTTGGCTCTAAGCAGCGAGGGACTTTCTTGATTCTTATCTGGGAAGGATATTCGAGATCCAACTTTTCAGCATCATCCATTCCAAAAGTTCGTTCCACTTCTGTTTTGGAACTGAGTTATTGGATCGTTTCGCTGTCTGTTTGGCTGCCGTGGCTGATAATGTAGGATTCTGAAGAGCTCGAGCAAGCTGTTCGTGAGGACCAAAAATTTGGATACGTGGATAAGAAAAAACATCGTGTCGAACTTAATTAACCTTACCAAATATCCTCTTATTAAAGATTTTAATTCTGAGAAACTGTTGCTTATATCTTGACAATGAATTCGATCTTACGCACCGTTGTGTAGGACAAAGAGGAGTTGGATTTATTTAATGTTGATTATGTGGCTGTGATTTGTTGTCAATGCAAGGTGGAAGAAAAACTTTAGCGTAAATTCTTTTTTTTTGCTTGTGGTAGAATAATGATTGAAGGGTCTTGCAGATCCAGAATAACATTGATGAAAACATTTGATCAGTCGCAAAAAATTACATTAATAAATGTGTAGAAAAGTTTGGAGGGCAAATTTGGTATACTGCCCCCTCGTCGGAAAATATAAGATTCTGTTTAAGCCCTGCTAAGCCCCAGTTTTCTTTTCTCTGCTTGGCCATTTACTGAAGAGTGTAATTTTGCAGCAGCGGTACTGCAATATAAGTCATACTTAACGCTCGCATCTATACTGTTTTTGGCAGTATTATACTTCTTTTTGGATTGCAAAAATGGATACTGCTGTTTTCCCCAAAATACTGCATTTATACGAAAAATTACTTTTTTTGCCACCTAAATTTTTTAATTTACAAAAGTAGTATGAATTTAAGAGTCGTTGATACAAAACGGTATAAGATAGCAGGCAGTCGTACATGGAAACACGATATAAAAATGCATATACATACAGTCATATGAAAAAATAGGGACATGACATTTTGACCAGTGACTTATTTTCTTTTGTTTGTTTAATGTTTATTAATTTTTTATTAAAGTCTAGTTCATTAGTATTTAAACACCATATAAATCTAGGTTCGAAATTTTTTTGAGAAACAATTCAATAATTTTCACAACAACAACAAACCTTAAGTACGCATGTTTGTATCCCATTAAATTCTAGTACAATAAAATGGAAGTTTCAAGAAGCTAAAATTTCGCGTTGATTTTGATATTTTTTTGGAGACGGTGTACTTACTTCCTTCCAACCAAAAAAAAAACACCAACATAGCAACTAGGTATGGAAGAAAATGCGTGATACCATCAGAAAAAAATTAAAAAATCAACGATATTTTGTGGACACTTCAAACTAGAAAATTGTCGTTGTACAACTCTGTTGAATTTTTCTAATTATAAAGTTAGAAATTTGGATTTACACGCTTTTGTTAGACCGTATCATTTAGTTGCGGGGTGTACAATAGGTACACATAGTACCAGAAGTTCCTTTACAGGCCAACCTAATATTCACGCACGCCGGCAATTTTCTGTCAAAAATTTCTCATGTTCATACAACTTGTATATTGAATGGCGTGCGTAAAAAGCTAACTCAATTTCCAATTTTTGTTCCGCGTGAAATTTTGATTTGAAGTTTTGCTTCAATGCCGAATTTTTGCGAGCGTTAAACCAATAATGCTTTCCTTGGTCACCCGAGATTCAAAGCAGGATTTCATAGAAGTCTTCCTTGGACATAGCAAGTAAGGGCATTCGCTGAATAACTTTGAAAGAAATCAGTCTATGTTTATTTTTTATTTTTCTTTAGGTTATTTTTAATTGCTAATCGTTATAAGCTAGAGTAAGAAATTTATTTGACTAGTTTATGTTTCCCTTTCAATTATAATACCAACTTATGATCCCGTATGTTTATGGTATGTATCTCCATTACTCTGGTTAAGAAAGGGAAGATAGGAGGAAGAGATATCCTCAAGTTTATCTGGCACTTGTAGAGTACAGCTCTTCCGAGTGGGGCATTGTAAAAATAAATATAACACGAGCATAAAAAGAAAGTCTGTAATAGCATTAATCTTTACAGCTTGCGTAAATGAATTTATTCCCAGCCTACCCCCTTCCGCAGCTCATTTTATTTTTTAAAATTCGAACCATACACTAATGGCAAAAAAACAATGAAGTATAAATGCAACAATATACATATGTGTAAAGGAAGCTCAACTGCTCATTACAGGCTAACAAGAGGCATTAAACCCATTCAAGTAATTTGCTTTAGTAGCGTAAAGAAACACCAAAGCAGCTGCACCACAATCGTAAAGCCATTAAATAAGTCACAGCAATCATACAAGTTGAGGCAATGATTTTTGGAAAATTATGACGAAAGTATGTTATCACAGAAAAATAATCTTAACTTTCCATTTACGATGCAAGTTCGAAGCATAGCCAGCTGAAATAGCTTGACAAAGCAATAAGCAAGGAAATCAAGTGCTTTCATGCAGTCGGCAACAACGAAATCCAACAACTAATGCGGTCAACAGTTGTAAAAAAAATAACAGAAATAACAACAAAACCGGCAACATTAATGACAGTTGTAGCAGCGAAGAGTTTATTGTGGAGGAACAAGAAGACGCCACAATCTGCCGCAATCGGGTCAGAGTAAGCTATAAACCAATAACAGCGAAAACAAATCGTAGATCAACGCAAAGTAGGAAAAACGTGGGGGCATCATGGAGCCACCATCAACAAGCAAACGCCATCATCCGCAAAGCCCATCGTCAACGCCATAAACTGCAATGGCAAACAAATGGGCAGCTAGGCGCATACGTCAGCACCACATTGCTGTTGCAACTTGCAAGCCACATATGTATGCCTGTACTATGTACATATGTATGCATGAATGTAAATACATGTGTAAATACATAAATATGCGTACAATCGAGCAACGGCAGCAGCAGCGGTAATAATACCTATTGTTTGAGTAATGCTAATAACGTCATAAAGTTCAGCCAACTGGGCGACAACATGGACACGCACACACATACATATATGTACATATATATGTATACATTCAAACACAGAAAGACAAAGAATGAACGGTCTTTGTTGTTTCTACGGTTATGCTTGTTGATTTTGCTGCATTTGCGCTCGTTTCTGTTCCCTGCAGCAACAAAGCGGCCAATTTTTCGAAAAGGACCAGGCCTTCACCGATTAAAATTTGACCGGTTAGAATGGGACATTTCGTTGCATCGAAAAAGTTTAACCTCCGACCAGTCCCGAAGGAACCGGTGTAGAGATAGACGAAAAGTACAGTTTGGCAGAAGTAGAGTGGGGTTGTCTGTCAAAGTGAACATTTGAACACATATATACATGCGTGGCTGTAGCTCAGTGCGCAGAGATGCTTGCCACTATTTGTTAGCTTTCAGGAGGGTCCGGGTTCAAATTCCGTTAGAGGCAACGTGGTTATAAAGTGATAAAATAATTTTTTTTGTGTTTCCGAAATATGAAAAAGCATCTGTGAAGTGCAGAACGCAATCGTACTCCAACGAAAAAAACTTCCAAAATTGGACCAGCCCAGGGCTATCTTACGGTCAGTCCTGAGTGGACCGGTCCTTTTCCAATGACACGCCAATACTAAAAATGACAGTTGAAACCATTTGCAGGGGAATTATGAGGGACTAGTACTGTTAACAATAGGGACTATCTGAGCGCTAGCCTAGGGTGAGTCCGAATAGCTGCAGAGTTTCTAATACAATGTGTATTTTGACTTTGCCACAAAAGTTTATCAGCGACGGCATAATTTATCAAAGCCGCGACGAACAATCGGCAATGAGTGTGCCATCAACTGTGGCGTCACACCGTTTGGGCGCATTGCACCCACACGAAGCACTGCGCAGGCACACACACACACGCTCACGTAGCCACAAAGCGAGAGTGGCGTTTCAGCCATGGTAGCTGCATGCGGCGAACTACAAGTTGCAAGTGCATTATTGTGGCATTATATGTTGCCGTTATTCAACAGCATTCGGCAAGTTATGGCTGCGTCATAGCGCATTTCATGTCTTCATTAGGTTTGCTTGCAACACGCACGATTTGTTTGCAAGCGCAATTGAGATGCCCCCCGTTCGCTGGCCGATATGACGATTTGTAGATTAGCGTTTTCCATTTTCCCGCCACTAGGAAGATATTGGTGGTTAACGGTGGTGGTTTGTGTCATAGAACCGCTTAGGAATGTTAAGACGACACCAGCAACGATGCTCCGAGAGATTTGTATAATTAATAGGATCTCATCGCAAGTCCCCGCACTTTATTCCTTAGGATGGGAAGATGACTACCTACCTTTGGCATCGAAAGTTCTTTATAGTCGACAAATCAGACCATTGCTCCAATAGCTTTATAATTGTGACAGTAACAGAAGTTTTCAACTGAATTGTTTCAAAAGAAAAAACATAAGTCTAACAGCGCATAGCGAAACATTTTTAGCATGTGGCGGAACTCTTTATTATGATGTATTTTGGATCGAATTTCCGTCGTCATCCCTTGTTAAATTTGGTTTGCAGACAAATCGGTTTCGGCGCTGTGCCATCTTCAGTGTAATATTCCCTGTCGTAAGCAACAAAAGCCAAACAGCGATTCAAAAACCCGCTGACTGCCGCAAACCATTTTTTTCATTCCTTGCGAATAGTTTCACAGTACTTATTGACCATTGTATAAGGAATTACAGCTTTCGAGTTAAAAACTTTACATCTAGTATACCGGCGAAATCAATTCAATGGGACACGAGTTTTTTTTTGGAAATACTTTTTTTATTTTTCCGCTCAGCTACACCGTAAATAAAAAAATTTTCTACTAATTCTGTGAAACTAAATTTTCATTCAGGACTTTTTGTTTACGTCTTTACCTATACCAAAAGCTTCCAACCTGCCAAAAGTAAGAACCCCTACCAAAGGCAGGAAAACGGCAACACTGTTTTTTATTATTAGGAAGCAGATCGATGACAAAGATTTTTTAAAAAAGAAAACTTGGTTGAGAAGTACTTAGTTGTCTCACTTGTTAAATATGTACGCAAATTAATCTACTGATTTGCACTGAAACTTAGATTTTCCAATTTTGGTTATAAATGTGTAAGTTTGTGAGTGAGTGAGTGTGTGGGTATGTTTGTTGCTCTTTCACGCTAAAACAGTTAAACGGATTCAAAAGAAATTTGGCACACAGATATGTTGTAGCCTGGATTAAAGTTAAAATCAATCAATTTATAACTGAAACAAAATACTTATTGCAACAATGTGGTGTCAAACGAAAGGGGCTCCAAAACGATTTATTTCGAAAATATTTTTTAAGGGGTTGCAACCGGTTAAAATTTTAAAATCGATTAATTAAGAAGCTAAATAAAGTATCACAGTAATGTGGGTGTCAAGCAAAATCGGTACAAGAACGATCCTTACAAACATATTCTTTTATAATTGCCACCCGTTCAAAAAAGTTAAAATCAGCTTAATTAACAAGTGCAATATTTTAATATGGGTATCAAACGAGAGAGATTTATGAAAGCTTTATTTCAAAAATATTTTTAGAAATTCAAAATAAATTTAATTATAAGCTAAATAAAATATTTCAAAATGGGTATCAATCGAGAGAGATTTTAAGAAATCTGTATCTATTTCGAAAATATTTTTGATGAAGGATGAAATTTTAAATCAATTTAATTGACAAGTTAAATGAAATCCCTCTAATGTTATAGATGTGAAGATTTGTGACGGCGTTTACACGGTTCAAGTATTTAATTCAATTCTGCTTGCATGTGGAGGGGGAGGGTGAAATGAAAAAAGGGAAGAACACACTTTCTTCTGCACTGTCAAGTCGTTTCAAGTTTCTTGCCTTGCTTTTGACATTCTGTTTTAAATTATAATGTGGCGAATACTGCGAACACACGAATTAATTAAAGCGAACTATCGCGAAAGATGTAGAAGCCTCGACAGCGAGAAACGTCAATGGAGAAATGCTGCGATACAAGTACATGTTTGTATTCGCTGCAATACAAGTACGAGTGTGTTTTCGCTGCACTATGAACAGTGCGATAGACGACAGATGATTATAGAGAAGGACGGGAATACTCGTTAACGAGAACTTTCGATTGGAAGTTTCTAGAGTTGCCATTGGTGACAGCGCTGATATATTTGGGAATTTATCGGAGATCAAGAAATATCGCTGTTAACGATTTGGTGTTTTTGAACTTTTTTGTAGGTAATTGAATTTCCTACAAATTTTTCATTTAAACTTTTTCTGTAGTTGTTGTTGTTTACGAGATAGGGCCCAAAAACCGAGACTTTCATAAAAAATTGGGTTTAGTGACCCGTACTAACGCGCTGATGGAAGTTAGGGTTACGGCGCAATGGAAACTTTTTTAGATTATACCATGAAATGCCTCTGAGCTGTAGAGTTTTAAAGAAAAAATATCAAAGTTTACGTGTATTTTATATGGGAAATATTTGAACGCCTTGGGCGAGTACTTAATGTTAATATTAAAAGCTCAAATTTTCAGAGTTTTTTTGAGGTATTTTCCACAAAATTTCGAGGTGGGAGTGAAAAAAACAACAGTCAAAAAAACGCCCTAATGTACATACATACAGTTTTAAGCCGTCCTGAAGGGAAGATGATTTCAGTGGAAAGTTTTTCCTCGCATAACTCAGTAGCTCGAGTTGCTTTCCGAGAAAAGATTGGGGTGACTTAGGTATTTTACCACACCAAATCAAGCCTCATAGAATTTAGAAATATTTTATGGTGAAGCAGAAACTTTTGTAAGTATGTAGTAAGAATTTTGACCATCGGAAATCACTCGGGTCCTTATTTTCTAAAAAAAAAAGAGTCGGGCATCCCTAATTTTGAGATAACTTTTATTGCATTTGCTTTACTTTGCCGGCAATTCAAATACGAAGCGGTGAGATGTTGCAGGTGCACATGGAACACCAAACGAATGATTCGTAAATAACAACATAAACAATAAAAACGACACTAGTACAGTAGCTGCAATGATATTGTAAACAAAATGCACTACAGCAAAAGCGTGTAAATAAAGATACAAATTACAACAAAACAAACAACACCCATGGTAACGACAAAAGGCAAAAGGTCAGCAACTTTGGCTGTACAAAAACCAACGAGCGAATGTAAAATTATGCTAAGAGCTATGAAAACGACGACCACTCGTGAAAACATATACGTACATATGTACAGTGTTGCCGCATCAAAAATAATTTTTCTACCGAAATGCCCACAGAACGTCTACCAAAATTCTACCAAAAGTTCAAGACCACTCCACCCATTTTGAACAAGGCGGATTTTCAAAGGAAAGTCTTCACATTTTGTAATTCTACTTCAAGAAAGGCAAGGTTAAAATAATGCTTTGTTTCTGTGTAAGAAAGAGCCGTTCATGCAGGATTCGATCAATCGCGATGAAAATTGGATCACATTCGCTCCAACAATTCTGTTACAAGAAAGAGGAGGCTTCATAAACGGTGAAAAAACCAAGTTTAACTATCAACCCAATTCTAAATCATTCCGGAAGTTTTCTCTCAGCGGATGTAGATTCTCTCGAGAGTAAACCGTTTAAATACAGCTTTTTCCGACACATACATAGGCATTTGTCTATAATGCACCCGGTGTGATTAGAAGCGAACTCTTTTTGATGAAGCGCTACCCACTGGCCAAAATTGATTCCACCCTCTATTATGAAAAGAATTGATTAACAGAAAGTCTTTTGCTCCAATATGACAACGTCGAACCACACGTAAAAGTTAAGACCGCTTGGTTGGGAAGTTTTGATGCATCTACAACATAACTCGGACCTTGTTCCATTTGATTCATATCTGTTCGGTTTCTGTAGAACTCCCAATTGGAATCATTTAATTCAGATTTCATCCCAGAAAATACCGAAGCTTTATAAAGAAGAAAAAAACAAAAAAGAAAACAAAACACTTTTTCCACCGCTTCAACTTACCGCATGAATTTATATGATACCCACAGGAAACGTGGCCACAGCGCGAAGATTATCAGCAAGCATCGAAAATTGCTGGGAAAATACACGTTGTAAATGACACCGACGAAAGAGGAGTGAAAATGATGGAGGATTATAACAAAGTATTGTACAGGAACGAAGAGAAGAAACAATATTTGATTCGATTTGTCGATGATTACCGCAAATATTCGAGTTTTGAAAAAGGCAATTTAATATAAGTCATTAATAATTATGTTATACGTGAATAGCATCAATGAACCCATGTTCATTCATTGTAATATTTGTATACATTTTTTTGGAAATTTTGGTCAAAATTCAGTTATTTTTGTATGGGGACACTATTAAGGATTGGCGATGCTGGGTAAGTTTGTTCTAGAAAAATATTGGAGACACAAAAATAATAGAGGTTGATCATACAATTTACCTCGCTAGGCGCGACACCGGAATAGTTACGACCGATTTTCTTCCTATTTTCACAAACTTCAATGCCCGTGCGGCACACAAACTTGGCCTACGATTTCGAAACAGATGAGTTTTCAATTCTCCCATACATTGAGGGTCCACCTTAATGGTCCCAATAGTTCAAATGAACTTCTATATATAAATTATTTGTTATGTCAGCCTTATTCGGCATGTAGATAATTGTCATTCCTTTAAAATTAATAAAGTCCAGAAAATCTTCTAGAAAAGTCTACCAAATGGAAAACCAATCTACCAAAATTAAAATTTAGAAAAACATTCTTCCAAATTTGGTAGAATTCTAGCAAAACGGCAACACTGCATATGTACGTAAATTTTTGTGTATCAGTTTCTTTTTTCTTTTTTTTTTTTGGTTTGCCGCCTCAGTGGCCGTCGCGTTTGCTGATTTCAGTTGGTTTTTTGTTGTTATTGCAAAAGATCTCGAAT
>JAPVRG010000159.1:0-11527 GCA_029783565.1 Rhagoletis cerasi
TTTTTGTTTTTAATTTATTCCATATTTTTGCTTAAAAATGCCGAAAGAACAGTTTCGTGAAGCTGATGTGATCAAGAAAATGTAAAATATTTTATCTCTAAAGTTATAAAATCCACATTTGGCATGAGTTATTTATTTCTAGATCACACGTGCAGTTTTGCATCAGCAGTCCTGAGGAAATCCAACAGGAATCACATTTACGCATCGTTTCAAAAAACTTGTATCAGGGTCAACGTCAACCGGTTCCTTATGGCGTTCTGGATAAACGCATGGTAAGAAAAATGGTTTTATGGATGTTTACTAATTTTTAACGCATATTTAATTTAGGGCGTGAGCTCCAAAGACGCCACCTGTGACACGTGTGGCCAAGGTCTGAATGAATGTATTGGACATTTCGGTTATTTAGATCTCGCATTGCCGGTATTCCACATCGGCCATTTCCGCGCAACGATTTCAATTTTACAAATGATTTGTAAAAGTTGCTCGCATGTAATGCTCCGGGAAGCGGATAAGCGCGCATACGAAAAGAAGCTACTAAATCCGAACTTGTCGTATTTAGCAAAAAAGGTCTTGCATGGGCAAATTTTAAATAAGGCCAAGAAACAGACAAAATGTCCCGATTGCGAAGCGCCTAATGGTGGCGTAAAGAAAGGTCCAGGCTTACTGAAGATCTTACATGATCCCTGCAAGGGTAAAAAGCCAGACGCCATTATGAGTGATGCGCTGAATGAGTTATTGCAAGCAACGGAAAATAATCGTGAGCTGCAGCAAATGTTAACAACATACAATCAAATCGAGGAATTAAATCCCTTAACTGTGTTGGAATTGTTTAAAACTATACCGAAAAGTGATATACCATTGCTCGGCATGACTTCAGATGGGGCCAGTCCAACAAATTTAATTGTAACGCGCGTTTTTGTGCCGCCTGTCTGCATACGACCTTCGGTGTTGTCCGAAGTTAAAGCAGGCACGTAAGTTAAACTTGCATTGCTATTTTTAAATATAAAGTACATATGTGTATCACTAAACATTCTTATAGCACTGAAGACGATTTGACCATGAAGCAAAGTGAAATCTTGCTCATCAACGATGTTATACAAAAGCATATGACTGGCGGTGGAAAAATCGAGCTCATTCAGGAAGATTGGGACTTTTTACAGCTGCACGTTGCGCTATATTTCCACAGCGAAATCTCTGGTATTCCACTTAATATGGCGCCTAAGAAAACAACACGTGGTATTGTGCAACGTTTAAAAGGCAAACAGGGCCGCTTTCGTGGCAATCTATCAGGGAAACGTGTAGACTTCTCTGGGCGAACTGTCATCTCACCCGATCCTAATTTGATGATACACCAAGTTGGCGTACCAGAACGCGTTGCCAAAATACTTACCTATCCAGAGCGTGTCAACCCCGCAAATATACAAAAAATGAAAGAGCTGGTCAAAAATGGTACACAGAAGCATCCAGGCGCCAATTATGTACAGCAGCGTGGCTCAACATTCAAAAAATATCTGGCCTACGGTAATCGTGACAAAGTTGCACATGACCTAAAGTGTGGCGATATTGTTGAGCGTCACTTATGCGATGGCGATATAGTACTCTTCAATCGTCAACCTTCACTGCATAAAATGTCCATTATGTGTCATCAGGCAAAGGTGCAACCACAGCGTACATTCCGCTTCAACGAATGCGCATGCACGCCTTACAACGCTGATTTTGACGGTGACGAAATGAATTTGCACTTGCCACAAACAGAGGAGGCACGTGCGGAGGCTCTAATACTCATGGGCAACAAATCCAATTTGATTACACCGAAAAATGGCGAAATACTCATTGCAGCCACACAAGATTTCATTACAGGCGGTTATTTGCTAACACAAAAAGATGAATTTCTCACCAAGGAGCAGGCAATGCAACTGGCAGCATGTTTCTTAGCCGGACCCGATGCTAATATGCGCATTGATATGCCACCCCCAGCAATATTGAAGCCGCGCAAACTCTGGACAGGCAAACAAATATTCAGTCTACTGCTGCGTCCGAACAAACAATGTCCGGTGAAGACAAATTTAATAACAAAAGGACGCAACTACACTAGTAACTATGATTTGTGTGTGCGGGATTCGTGTAAGTTACATATTGTGAGAGTTTTTAGAAATTACTTAAAAAAATGTTTTTCTTTTTATTTTAGGGGTAATTGTGCGTAACTCGGAACTTATTTGTGGTTCAATGGACAAAAGTACGCTGGGTTCTGGCACTAAAAATTGCATATTCTACGTTATATTGCGTGATTTTGGAGAACTCTACGCTACCAAATGCATGTGGCGTTTAGCTAGGGTAAGTAAATTCAATTTTTCCATTAAAATAACTTTGATCTAAAAATAAACGGAAATTTTTTCTGTATATTAAAATTATTCATCACTTCGATTTAAGAAAAAAAAATCAACTAAAGAGTTTACTTAAACGACTTATACGACCGGATATTAGTTTCATTAACTTATCAGTTAATCAGTTTTGTATTAGCTCAATACGTGAATGATTTCGTTAACGGATTTTCCACTAAAGAACTGAATGTAAAACACGTCGCACCCTTGCCAAAATAATTACTTTTGTCATTAGTGGGAACATACATACATACATACGCAGACATACAAATTTTTATTAATTTTAACAATACTTAACCAAGCTTTTTCAGTTAGTGATTTTTCGCAACAGTCACTAGGGTTTTATTAAACTTTAAGCATGTAAAATTATTGAGAAAAAATTATCGAACCCTAGATTCTTATGTGCTTTAATATGCAATCATTTTCGTACATTTTATATCACCATGCACGCACTGAAATTAAAAACAATTTATTTTGTTTTGTAGCAAAGCAATTATTACCATAGTACCAAATAAACACATTGTCGAAAACCCCTTACGTTCCCACGACAGTCGGGTCTACGTAAATCCCCTTAATTTATTAGTTGTGGTACAACAGATTTTAACAGCAGTGTCTGATGAATACCCGTACATATACAGGGTGTCCAAGAATTATCTTGAGGAGAAGGTAGGTGAGGGTGAGTTCCCTGATAAGCAACAAATGTTCAGATAAAAGACCGTTTTTGAATTTTTAAAATTTTTTTGGAACTTAAAAAAATCGGGCCTTTTCATGTATTTTCTTTAACTGCGTGTAAAATTTTGTTTTAATTGTTTTTTTTTTTTTAAATTATATGCTGTTAAAGAAAATACTGAAAAGGTCCGATTTTTTTGAAATAAAAAAAAAAAATTAAAAATTTCAAAAACGGTGACACCTGAAAAATTTTTGCTAATCAGGGAGCTCATCCCCTCACCTACCTTCTCCTCAAGTTTGTAGGGCTACTTCTCGGGCACCCTGTGTATAATACACATATACATTTCAAATTCCACTGATTAGTTCTCAATTTCTCTCGTATCTTATCTGGGTAAAATTTTAAGTGTTCCGAGAAGCAATTAAAGAGAAAAAAATGTCAGTCTCTATAACAATTGGCTCAGTACTGATATTCATTTAAACCGTATTTCTACTCTGATAGAAATCGATGTTTTATTTTAATGTAGTTTCAGCAGATTTCTATAAAGAAAAAGAAAGCCAAGTGAAGTGCTCTTGAAGTTTCTATACAATCACAGCTAAAATATGCACACTCTTTTCAATATTCTTGTGTAAAAATATAAAGAAGCCAAATTTATTGAGTTTTTTCATCTCTTCATTTTTTAATCTCAGTCATATATGTACATTCAAGTGCTATTGAAAGCTATACCCGTCACCTGTGATATGTAACCGAGGAATGAGGTTAAGCGTGCATAACCCGAGGGGTAACCCTCAGTGCACATATCTTCTGCAACAAATGAATTTATTCCAATTTGCATCCATGTGCCAGTTAGATCTTTTGTTATTAATGGTCCACCAGAATCGCCGCTGCAGATTGACATATCGGTGCCATTTTCACCTTGAGCGCATAATGTTGAACTAATAACCACATTTGCTCCGAATACCGATTCGCAATTATTATTATTAATAATTTCAACTTGTGCATAGAGTAAGTTATTTGAAAAATCCAAATTTTCATCATCCATTAAACCAAAACCAGCGATCATGGCTATTTGGCCAATGAAATTAAAGTTTGCGTACGAGCTTGGCACCAACTGTATGGGTTGTATGGTTCTGCTAAACGTTAATGGAGTTGGCAGTTGAATAAGCGATACATCATTGTTTAGAGTGGCATCATTATAATTTGGATGAACATATAACTGCGTTGAAGTCATATTCAATGCCCTAGGGTTGTTAAATAGCACGGTACCAAACAAGAGAAACATAGAAGATTGTCCATAGGTGCAGTGTGCTGCTGTGAGTACCCATATTGTAGATATAATCGAACCACCGCAGAGCAAATCGTCCTGAGGATCTAATTTCAATATCACTTGCCAGGGAAATTGTCCAGGCGATGCAGGTGTGCCGGAAATAATTCGATTTTGCTGTTTGAAAAGAGAATTTTTTTTTAAAACACATTCACTCAAAAAGTTTCCTGCTATAAATTAATGGTTTTACAAAATAAAATATACAGTCATATTCAAGTAAATAAATGCAGTTAAAATAACCTAAGCCGTCATCGATTCGCCAACAGTTAGCGAGTGGCGAAACGAACGCAATGAGGTACAACCAAACTCGCTATCGTCCATCCTTGCTAGCTAACTTTGTTTTTGCTTTCACATACAAAATTTTTCGTTAAGCGACCGGAACTCAAAATTAGCGAGCAGAGAAGTTGCGAATCGATGACGGTTCTGGATTTCGGTACGAACAGAAGGAAGTGACAGTTGAACTGGCGCTGCTCTGCGTTGCCAACTACGCTTGCTTGTTGCTATAAGTGAAGTGAATTTTAGCTAATTCCATCCAAACATTTTAAGATTTTTCAAATATTTACATCTTATATCCTTGTTAATTTTTGTAATTAGCACTAAAATAACGCTTGAGCACATAAAATGTGTTTTCATGCAACTAATTATTATTTTTTTTATGTGAAAATAGCTTAAAAGGTTTTTACCCGAATAGCATGCACCAAAAGCTTGTGAAGATTGCGGCATACCAATACAGTAGTCTGTATCTTTTTCGTTCCATACCAATTTGAATTACTTCAACTTTATTTTTTTTTACTCACAATTTGCCCCCGCCTGATATCGGGCCCAACGTAACCTTGCACAGTCGCAAGTAGCACCATCAGGCATAAGAATGGCAGAGTTTTAAGTCTCATTGTTCCGCGAAGCTAAGTAGCAACTACCACGAATGCCCACAACAACGCTAGCACTTTGCCAAATAACGTTAAACTGCTCTGACGCGTTAGCCATTACCAAGTTTTATAAACTTGTGCAATACTTGCAAGCTCCGACGATTAAGACATATCTTTACTATGGGTATTTTTATCACAACAAGTTGTTTAAAAAGTTGAAGCTCTCACTTGCTATCTCTTAAATACCTAATTGTACTTTTTAATTGTTTAATTCATTCAGCAAATGTTGTTCAATATCTTATCGGCCAGCATGTGCTCGCTCTCTTAATTATAGTGTATGCGGCATGTTTTTGCTTGCAAAAAAATTGAATAAAAACAACTCTTAGCTGATTACAGAAATATGTGTGTATGTAATTTCTATACAAATCCGGAGACGATTTTAAACAATATTAGTTCTTTTTGGAAAAGTTTACGCTTTACATCGATGCCATTAATTTATTCTTGGCGATTTGCTCATTCATTGATTCTACAACGGAAATCGTTTACATTTTTTATTCATAAACAACAATAAAGTTTCGCTTATTTTACAGTTATTAATAATCCTATATTTACGAGACCTTTTATACTCAATGTTAAGCGAAACGCATCTTGTTTTCTCGCATTCTCATTTTTATTAGTACTTTATTTATTTTGACAAGTAGTTATTAATTTAAATTTTATATTTCGTTACCTTAAATTAAAAAGGCTCTTCTATCTAACATCGTCGCTGAAATGCAAAAGGCCGTAACTAACTAAAAAGTATACAATTCACTTTTTGATTGATTATGATGCATTTCATCGAATTACAAGTTCCCACATCGTTTTATGCAATAAAAAAAATTTTTATTTAGTTGCGACTTTTTGCATTTCAGCGACAATGTTAGATTGGGTCTTTCTATATTAAATTAACGATTTATAGATCGCATCATTTTTCATACAAAATCGTGGCTTCTCATTTGGCATCAGTGATGTTACACCTAGCAATAAGCTGCTTGAGGAGAAACAAAAATTGTTGGAAAAGGGCTACGCCAAATGCGATGAATACATTTTAGAAATGAAAAAGGGTACATTACAATGTCAGCCCGGTTGTACGCCCGAACAAACGCTCGAAGCAGTAATGTTGCGTGAACTCTCCTCCATTCGTGAACAGGCAGCTAAAGCTTGCTTCCGTGAACTACATCCCACAAATAGTGCACTTATTATGGCACTATCCGGTTCGAAAGGTTCCAACATCAATATTTCACAGATGATTGCATGTGTCGGGCAGCAGGCCATAAACGGCAAGCGTGTGCCAAACGGATTTGAGAATCGTGCGCTGCCACATTTCGAGAAGTTCTGTGAGTTAGCCCACCAAAAATTGTCCGTCTAAAATGCTTTAATATATTCTCAAACACTCTCTTTTTATATTTTCTTTAGCGGCCATACCGGCGGCGCGTGGTTTTGTGCAAAATAGTTTTTACTCCGGCCTCACGCCAACGGAATTCTTCTTCCACACAATGGCTGGTCGTGAAGGTTTGGTCGATACAGCTGTAAAAACGGCTGAAACTGGTTATCTGCAGCGTCGTTTGGTGAAGGTAAGTGTTTATTTGTTAAGCAAGGAAAAACAAGTTGCATAAAATAACTGAGAATGCTTATTTTTTATATATTCCTGTCTGACGCCAATCTCTTGCACTTTTGTAGTGTCTGGAAGATTTGGTAGTGCATTACGATGGCTCCGTACGCAATGCA
The DNA here is from genome assembly GCA_029783565.1 of Rhagoletis cerasi. NCBI lineage: Eukaryota > Metazoa > Arthropoda > Insecta > Diptera > Tephritidae > Rhagoletis > Rhagoletis cerasi. The sequence continues at coordinate 7,006 of JAPVRG010000159.1, forward strand.
ATTGGTGAAATAGTTGAGCTTATATACGGCGGTGACGGTTTAGATCCTGTTTTCATGGAAGTCAAAAACAAACCAGTGGATATGGTGCGCCAATTAAATCATTTGCGCGCCACTGTACCGGATCGTAAGGGTGTACCACTACCTGCGTCTGAAATTCCGCCAGTAGCACGCAAAATTATAGCAGAAGATGAATTCACCATGAGCCGAAAAGATTTTCAAAACGAAATTATGTAATAACAAGTTTCTTATATTCGAAAAATGTCTATTATGTAAAAGTTAATTCCATGTAACTCCTCTTAACAGCGCCTTCATTGACAAAGTGGCCCAAAAGATCGCTGACGTACAAGCAAAGTACAGACGTCATCCGAAATTAGCACACGAAATTGAACATCTCACTGAAGAGCAAATTCGTACTTTCATGCGTTGGGTAAACGACAAATACAATCGCGCTGTCACTGAACCTGGCACTGCTGTAGGCGCTGTAGCGGCGCAAAGTATCGGTGAGCCGGGCACACAAATGACATTGAAGACTTTCCATTTTGCTGGTGTCGCCTCGATGAACATCACACAGGTGCCGAGATCAAACTTAGAATGATTACTGACTGAGTTTGATAAATATTCTTCACAATTTCTAATCCACAGGGTGTACCACGTATCGTTGAGATTATTAACGCTACTAAAACAATTTCAACGCCAATTATAACAGCGGAAATTGAGAATAACACGAGCATGGAATTTGCTCGTAAAGTCAAGGCGCGCATTGAGAAGACAACGTTGGGGGAGGTAAGTGCGAAACTATTAGAACTTTTGAGACCTAGAAAGATTTTATTAACGCTTATCACACTCGCATAGATTTCATCATACATTGAGGAGGTTTATAGACCAGATGACTGCTTTTTAGTTATACGATTAGACTTGAAACGTATTAAAGTATTAGGTTTGGAAATTAACGCCGAGACTGTACGCTATTCGTAAGTATAGCGGCTTTAACTGTAAGCAATACTATGCTTAAAATAATAATTTATCCTTACACCAGCATTTGCACCTCAAAACTTCGCATCAAGCCAGCGCTAGTGGATGTCGTCGGCGCTTCAGTGATCACAGTACATATTGATACCTCAAAACATGGCGCTACGCTCAACGCTGAGCTACAACGTCTAACCATATCGATACAAAATGTTGTTGTAGCTGGCTTGTCGAACATCTCACGCGCTGTCATCGCCATAGACGACGCACACTCACCGCCTACCTATAAGTTATGCATTGAAGGCGCTGGTTTGCGTGATGTTATGGCCACATTCGGAGTTGTGGGCGCACACACTAAAAGTAACAACATCTGGGAAGTGTACAATACGTTGGGTATTGAGGCAGCGCGTACCACTATTATGACTGAAATAACAGATGTGATGGAGGGTCACGGCATGACTGTGGATCATCGTCATGTAATGCTGCTGGCCAGCCAGATGACATCACGCGGTGAAGTGTTGGGCATAACTCGGCATGGTTTGGCGAAGATGCGAGAGTCTGTATTCAATTTGGCATCGGTGAGTGAGCGAATATTTTATTTAACTATGCTTTATTTCTTTTGTTAATTTGCCTTCACTTACTTTACTTAAGCTTTAACCCATACCATCCACACTTGGAAAATATCTATTTGAGAAAATCGCTTGTATTCCTCCAAATTCAAACATCTTGGCAAAAGACATTATTTTCCTTATTTTGATTTTTTTAAGACCTTTTCGCTGGTAAATTTTCATGCGCCTATGTCTAAACTTATTAAACGTCATTCTTTCAACAACTCGCCATTCTCCATTACTGCCAATTATACTAAAAGAAACAAATACATTGCAGTTCGAAAAAACCGCCGATCATCTATTCGATGCCGCTTACTTTGGTCAAACCGATGCTGTTGATGGCGTCTCCGAGCGTATTATTCTAGGCATGCCTGCCTCAATCGGTACCGGACTCTTTAAGCTTATACACAATCACGAGGACACCGCATTACCGGAAGTGGAACCACCATTATTTCATGCCATAACAACGTGACCCTTTGGTTTATAAGGAATATATTTCGGTGATATTTATGTGCGTAGTTCATCGCGAAAAATGCTGTTGCTGAAATGTACGTTCTTAAGCAGCAGAATGTGCGAAATAAATTTGAAAACTTTATAAATTTCTAATATGGGATCCCCCTTAATCAAACCGTGAACTTAATTTTCTCGCAGTAATGAATATATTTTTTGAACGCAAAAGAAGTACAGAATACGTTAGTTACTTCAACTTAAATAATTATATTTCAAGTCTAATTGTTTCGAAACTTCGTTCGACTGACTGAGTTAAAACTACTCTTGCAGTTATTTGTTTCTTATTCTTAACTGCATACTACATTTCGTAAATTTTGTGATTTTTAATTAAAATTTTCTCCTTTGAAACAAGCAGACAATTTTTGTGTATGATGTGAAGAAAGAAATAAATTTGTATATGTGCTTGGCTGTTTAAAAATAGATTCGCACAGCATCATCGGCATTCTGTTCGACGGGGCAGTAAGGACATTTGAGTATATGCCCATTACTCAGCTTATGCAATGCATCATTGGAGATGACATGTCCGCACGTCAATCGCTTTGGCGGATTATCTTCCGTGGTCTGTTGACGTAAAATGGGGCAAGCGAAAATCGAATGATAACGATACTCTGGATCAAGATCAATCTCTATTGGCAATTCATCGCGCGCATTCCAAATGCTCAACACCTGACGTGACTGCATCACCTGAAGAGCAGTGGACAATTTCATTATTTATTTTTATATAAAAATCCATGAAAAACACTTACCTGCTTAATATTGAGCAACGCAGGTAGAGCAGTGCATCCAGCATTAATAACCACCGATAATGCCGAATTTTTGCTGATGCCCAAAGTATGACAGGCATCCTTCATAAATACATATGATGCCTCCATCCATACTTGTGGTGAGATCAGATGCTTATACGGTGACTTATCTATGCCCATGGGCAAATAAATGAAGCATCCCATTAAATTTGGTATTTCATGCTCGAAACGATCGATAAATTTGTTGAAATTTTTGCGTGCATAAGCGATCGCCTCTGCTTGTGCACCTATACCACGCGACATGATTTGCAAAAATGCTAAGCGGTGTAATTTGAATTCAAGTGTCGAATTCTTAGCAATCAACTCGTTGGAATAGCGTGTTGCCCACTCTAGTGCCGGTCCCAATTCTTGTTGCTGTATACCCTTCCAAATGCGATAGATTTCAGCGAAGCTGCTTTCCGAGTCGAAAACTTCCTGCGCCATTTCTTCGGGCATGCCAGACTCTTTAATTAGTAGACGTGCAACGTCGTCCATACCCTGGCGACAGTAATGCTTTGCCATTACTTTGTTTAGCAGCATCAAGTTGTCTTCATCTTGTAGTGCATCGACACGCGTTGTAGCCGTGAAATCGGAAACAAAATTGCGATCTATAGCTTTGCCCACTTTTGAGACGGAACCGTGCAAATCACGATGCTCTGCCGAAATCCGCTGCAATTTTTCGTTGGCCTTGTGCAATGTGTCTAATACGTACTTCACCTGGCCCTCGGTTAGTCGTGGTTTTGCAGCTAAAATAAAAAAAAAATTTTAAATAAATAAATTGCACTCGGTTTGTTAGATAGGGACTAACGTTCCATTTCGACCTGCATTTCGGCTTCATCAGCCATTGGGTCATCTACATCGGAAGGCGCATCCACTTGTGTACTGGTATTTATTGTGCCCGTCATCTCTTGCTCAGCCTCGTTCAGTACCTTCAACAACTCTTCCATTAGCGTAGCGACATCCGCGATTTCGGCAGCAGCATTTTCACGTATATCTTGAAACTTAGATATTACACGATCCAACTCCTTCTCTACGGCATTCAAGGCCTCTAGATCGGCGTTTTGCATTTTGGCGACAGAAAAACTAGCAGAACTCCGTTTGGTTAAATGCGTATTGTTACAAGAAAATTCCAATTTTCTTCAGTCAGCCTTTCTTTCTTTCGTTGGTAGTTTTTTTTCCTTTGTTTCTGTATTCGCCACTTATCTTTTCTACGCTGCTGAACTGAACACAAAACTATTGTTTGTATCACGAATTAACACTTTGCTAATATAATCGTGCAAATTAATTGCAGTTTTGCTCTCAGCTAAAAGCAAAAAAATTTATATAAAAATGTAAATTGCATATTTTTGTTTTTGCTACCTGATATTGCAGACTTGGTTTCTGACTTTCCTCACCATCCGTAAACATGGATAACATGATCCGAAACTCTCTCATTTCGCTTCCGAGAATGCCCCTAAACTCGTTTTACGACTTGGCAGCACAGAAAAATCAGGGGGAAATCAGCTGTTAATAAGCAAAAAAACAGGCTGCCAGAAAAGAAGCAGCGAAAAATAACCGACGAAAACAGTTCGTTTCGAGGAAGACTTGAAAAAATCTGATGAGGACGGCGTGTGATACTTTTAATCAAAAAATATAACTATATATTCAGAAAAATAT
>JAPVRG010000167.1:0-14060 GCA_029783565.1 Rhagoletis cerasi
TATTTCGCTAGATGCATAGGAGAGCAGGCTGTGTAAAATCTGCTTGGAGAAATTGCCTCATACAATTACTTCGTTTTATTTCGATTGAAATTAACTCCTTTTGACTGCATACCACTATTACTAGGAGTATTAAATATTTAACAACTTGAATTTCCAGAAATCAAGAAATGAACGAATAACCTACAACTTTGTTAGGGTTCGTCTGTTTTTCCTCCGGGACCGAAAACAACCGTTAAATACCAGGATTTATATTTTCAGATCATTGCAAAATCGTTTTTTTTTTTTGGATTTTTATTTTTTTCGATCATTTTTAACCGTTTCAAGAGAGACTGCGTTCTTATGACCGTTTGATATCTTTTACGATCTAAAAAATAAAAATCATAAAATAACGGTTTAATTTGATTAGACAAATTTTAATCCAATTTTAACAATTAAATTATGATTTTTTATTACAAATTCCTAACCGTTACGGTCCCTGTTTTTCCTATGTTGCCGACCAGTGTTCTCATTGCTCGGTTGGCTCGTACGTCATTTGCTTGCTTCCTTTTTCTTATTGCTGCATTCTACATTTGCCCGTGGCGAGTTCAATAACACATCCTCGTGAGTCATGACCTCAATAGTTGTGCTGTGGATGCATCACAAATCGATGCACATCATTGGCCTGGCCAACATAAAACATTAAAGCATAACAGCTTTGATGTGGAATCACTGAGACGCATTTATTTGCGATTCGTTAAAGATTTTCAATTTGTATTTTTGTACTGCTTGCACTAATTCGGTATAGAAGAGCGAAACGAAAGTTGTTGATATGTAGCTTCGGCTCGCATGACCTTGATTTGCTCGAATTGGAAGCGGAACGTCGTAAATTCGTACAATTATGTACAATTAAGCTCGCGTCAAGCGCCACGCCGAGCGAACGCCACCAATTGGCTTAACTATGAGCAGAAAAATAAAATGAAGAAAACCTTGCGGTTTTCATATCCAACTAAGTAAGTTATTATTTTGATTGGTTACTTGTATTTGCTTGAGCTGCAGCCAATTAAGGCTGGAAACAATGTTTTTAAAACGCTCGAGTGCCTTTTGAATTTCACTTGTAATTTGTAGGCGATTTTCGCGCGTAAACATGCAAATACAAATTCAAAGCTCAACGACTCCTTTCAAAAAAATAATCCAACTGCTTGGTGTCTAGTTGTTGCACATTAACTCTATGCCGAGCTGTGCGCTGTGTTTAAGATATTTTCACTTTTCATTAAATATTTGGTGAAAATCTAATCTTGTCTTTTTGCAACAACAACTGATTCGGTCAGTTTCGAATGAGTTCCCTTTCATCACACGTAATACCAAAATAGTTATAAGCTGCTCAAATAAAAAAAAAAATGTGCAATGTATATTTGAGAGCAGTGTGCGAAGAGTCATAATAAATGTTTGTCATCAGCGTCATTGTCAATATTTGTTGTTGTCAGTGCGAGCGTCAGCGTCAGTAGACGCAATGACAAAGCATAGCCGACGCACCGTCACAATTGGCACTCATCAACCGGTTGGATGTATGCGGCCAACACTGGAACTAGTCTGCCATATGTTTCTCAAATCTCACTGGTTCTCCGAACTTTTTTTTCCTTATTTCTTGTTTCCTTAACCATTTATTTGTATTCTTCGCTGCGAGTTTGGCTTATGGCGTTTTTCTTATTGTTTATGGCCAGCAGCACTTCGACTCGCCCACCTTCTGTTGGTGTTTGCTTTTGCCGATTTCGATTTTTTTTATTTTCGTTTCCAATTCTTTTGGGCAAGACCAGGTCGGCCAGTTGCAGCGCAGTTCGTCGGCTAGGTTGACTGTTGAGAGTCGCTACAGGTACATACCTACATATGTATGTAATTACTACTCGTAGCAAAATGTGCCATTTTCATCGATGTCTTGCGGGGCAATTAAAAGACGCTGAACACTTTGATGCTTTGCCTTGTCGGTTGGGGATTACATCTGTTTGCTTTAATTCTAGTTTTCGCCGGCCAAAGCACTCGACTGTGTTGATTGTATCCAACGTAATGCGTTTTTTTTTGTTTTGATCGTTTGTGATTTCTTTCGATGGGCTCTATTGTTTCCTTTTTCAGTTCGCACCTTGGTATCTGCGAACCACTTATCTGCTGCCCGTTGTTCGTCGCATAATCACCTCCTTTGTTATGTGTAGCATGCACGTTGGCTAGCCCCCAACTGTGGAGTAATTGCAGAACTTGTTTGCCTATTATGTCGCCCCATATAAGCAGCAACATGTCTATAGTAGACACACACGATTGTGTGGACTTTTTCTACTCGGCTAAGGAGTTGTTTTCTTTTTCTGTAAATAGTTGCAAATACAAATGTATCTGGCTCCTAATGGATATGAATTCTGATAAATTTGTATTATACATAACGAATGTGATAATTTTTTTTTTAATATTTGAGGGTTTTTAAAATACGTTCTTATTATATACTTCTTTATTATATATTACTTTGCTTCACTGAGCTTCCTTCGCTCAATGTTCCTCACGCTATGTGGCGCAGCTTGCCCAGCAAAGGCCTGTGCCTTGTTTTTTCGCAAGCAGCAATCGCTTGTAACTGCTCACATTGCGAGTAGATAGATTTGATATTTGTTTTCCTCACTCGAGGTTTGTTTTATGCTGACTTATCGCATTTTTTTTTTAACTTTGCCAAGCAGTGCCGGCGCAGCAACACTGCTCGTATTTCCTTAATGACCTGAACTTGTTCTTGATTTCATTTGAAATGATTCACTCTCTGCGCAGTGCAGCCATCGGTGAGAAAGCATGCTGACTGAACGTCACACAGTTTATGTTTATGATATGTTTGTTTGTGAATGTCGTTGCAAGTCAGTGCATCAGGTGTAACGTTTCACTATTCTCCTGCCTGCCTCCTATTGGTACCTTGATTTTAAATTGCTAACGTACCTTCATATGTATGATTGAATTTATGGATACGGATGTATGTATGTATGTATGTATGGACATATGAACATGGCAGCCAAGTATGTATGGACATATGAACTTGGCAGCCAAGTATGCGGAAAAGAGCTTGCACATTTAACCATTTCCTGTTAATCTCATTGAAGTTGTTGACATTTGATTCAACATATCTTACAATCGAATACATACATATGTATGTATGCATGTATGTATGTGAAATTGTGACTAATCTTGTTTATCGTTTTGTTCCTCTTTTATTTCTTGCAGTGAACAAAGTATTATTGGCGCCCGTGCCTCTGTCATGGTTTACGACGATAATCTGAAACGCTGGGTGCCATCGGGCACTTCAGCCGGCCTCAGTAAAGTGCAGATCTATCATCATCAACAGAACAACACATTCCGCATTGTTGGACGCAAACTGCAGGATCACGAGGTGGTGATCAACTGTTCCATACTTAAAGGACTCAAATACAATCAAGCCACGCCCACATTCCATCAATGGCGCGATTCAAAATTTGTTTATGGTTTGAACTTTTCCTCACAAAACGATGCGGAAGCTTTTGCTCGAGCCATGGTGCATGCTTTGGATGTAAGACTTTATATTTTTTGTGGTTGATTTAAAACTTATTTATTTGTTCTTATAGGTGCTCAGCGGTCGTGTGGCCAATAATCCTGTCATGGGCGCTATGGGTATGATTGGACTACCGACAAATGGCAATGGATACGAGGAGGATATGGGATATCGTACGATGACTAGCGAGGATGCGGCAATTTTGCGGCAGCAACAACAAATCACAGGACAAATCACACCATCTGCACAGACGCCAACCTCACAGACCAATCAAAACAATATACCACAGAGCCCACCGACACCGCAGGGACATCATCGCACCAGCAGGTATGTATATGTAAACTTGTGTGTGTGTGTTTGTGTGCGTATGTATGTATGTACATGTCCAGAGCCAAAGAAAATTCCGACATCTATCTATGCCGTCAAGATGACCGTAACACTTTGATCTAGAACCAAGTGTAGACAGCCACTTCATTACATCAAATCATTATTGATTTATATTACTTTGAAAGTACAATAAGTGCGAAATTCAGGCTTTATCCAAGAAAGACAATGTACTTTTCAAAACTTCGAGCGCATGTATATAAATATAAATATAAATATAAATATAAATATAAATATAAATATAAATATAAATATAAATATAAATATAAATATAAATATAAATATAAATATAAATAAATAGCTCATAAATGCCATACTCAATTGGTACTTCCTAAAATATCTCAACGCCAACGCCACCTAGCGAATTCAATTCTTACAAAAGTTGCTACTTTAGGCTACGAAAAGAAACGGGAGGATATTTCGCTCAATAATGGGTGGGAGACATCAAGAGGCTTTAAGTTGTTTTACCTCAGAAGGACTAGCTAGAAATCTGCTTTCATTGAGTAGATGGAACTGAGGATGAGAAGGTAGAGCATTTTTTGGCTTCTGTCCATGCCTTGACAAGGATTAGGTATGGGGATATTGGCGGGACAAGTTGAGAGAAAAGCATCTGAACCCCTTGGCAAACGACGCAGACCAGCGAATAAATTTTTTGCTAAAGTATTTCCCCTTGCAGGAGCTTTAAAAAGAGCAGATATCAGGTTATTCCGAATATCTAACCGGCCATTACCACTTGCGCTTTCATGTACACCGAATTGGTATGCCCATGGAATAAGAATGCCGGCTCTCCTTTGAGCATAACTAGCTGGCAGTGGTTGCGCGAGGCTTCGAGGCCACGCGCGTCAGAATACGCAAAAAAGTCAAAATCTTAGTGTTTAGACTGTACTGTAGACTAACTTATTAGACAACATTTACTATCGGTCTCACCAAAGCAATTTAACTGAAAAATTATGATACACAACTTCAGTCCATTTAAATTTGAATTAACCAAGATATGCCTAAACTAAGTTAAGTAAAAAATATTAAGTATCCTTGCAAATTTGTAGTTTTTACGGTAAAGTAGAACATTTTTCGTAGATCGCCTTTTTTAATTTTTTATTTGTTCTATGCTTAAACTTTCTTCATACTACATATTTTAAATGCAGTAATTGATGAAAATAGAAAAAATTCATGAGTGAAAAATTAAATAAAAATAAAATCCTCTTGGTGCCATTTGAAACGGCGAACATGCTTGCAAACTTGCTTCAGCATGGGATTGTGTGCGAGCATGTTGTAATCAAACACATTTCATTTCCAGCAAGCACGTTGCGCACATCATTGTTCAGCTGTTGCTCATGCATACGTACATATGGAAATATACATTTATGTACATACATACTGTTTGATCAAACACATTTTTCTTTTCTGCTTTGTGTTCTGCTCACGCTGAAAGGCGAAGCTAATAGCGACCCTCGCATAAAATGGAATAAAAAATGTTGAGAAGGTTTTATGTATTAAATGTTTTCGCATCAATATTAAAAAGAACAAAGCAAAAACGTATGCAGTTTATTAAAGAAATGTTCAATGTATTACTTCTCTTTCTTACTTTTCAAATCGATGCAGTAGTTTTTAATATATTGGCGTGAGAAGATAAAATTTGTATATTTCTGAGGGTTTTTTGCTTATTGTCACGCCCCTATAAAAAAAAACTTGTATTTAAAAGTAGCACACGATGGAGAGGAAGGTTCAAGAAATATTTTGCCAAAAACCGGAACAAAATCGGTTCAGTTTTAGCTGAGCTTTTAGGTTACATACACATTTTGAGGCTTTATTTTATAAGATGTAGAGATGAGACTTCAGATAACATTCTTTGTAATTTCCCGGCTGCCAGACAAATATTAGTTCATTATGATTCGTCTATATTTGAACCCCCTTAGAATTAGAAATTTGCCTAGGGTTTATCAGGGAAACCGAAGACAGCTAGGGCAGTCAGTATTACCAATATATGTGTGTATATTTTTAATGATAAAAATCGGACCACAAATACTATTTTTAGGACTCCGACTCCGGCGCCACCTGGCGGGTAACTTTTTTCATACAAACCTTGTTCTTTCAACTACGTATTAATAAAAAATGAGGCAAATCGGTTCAGCCGTTTTAAAATAATGATGTAACATATGTGTGGCAAATGATTTTTATTTATATAGAAGATATATCGCAAATACATTTTATTTATACATTTTGTTTTGTATTTTTTAATTTTTCTCCGTTTCATACCAATCACTTTATGTTTGTGTTACCCGTTCCTCACTAACCTACTTCTAATTATATCGTCCGAATCGCACTGCTGCTGTGTTTAATATAATTAATTTTCGTATCACATTCTATTTGTTGTTTACTAACTTATCACCCGTTTTACCATCTTACTGTCATCTATCACTTTTTTGAAATCCTCAACTCACATGTCATCACAAAAATTAAAATTCCTCCTTAATCGAATTCGCCTATCCGAAAAATCCATTTCACCACTAAAGAAATTCCCTTAGCGCTCCGGCGGCTCCGCAACCGCAGCAAATGACAATTCCACAGCAACTGCCGCAGCCACAGCCGCCATACGGACAGGCGGGACAGCCGAACGGATTGCAGCAACAGGCGCAGATACCGCCCGCTCCGGGTCAGCCACAGTACCACGCGCCACAGCAAATGCAACAAACTCCACAGGCATCGCACGCCGTCTATTCCGCACAACAGCTGGTAAATACCGGCTATCCGCCACAAGCACAGGTATGATTTTCAAGCAATTTAGCAGTTGTTTTCAATGAAATTTTCCAATAAATCTCCTTCTTTTTGTGCTCGATTGCTTATTTCTGGGTTTCTCTTTTATTTTGTCTCATTTTTGTGTGCTTTACATTCAAATTCTGTTGTAACATTGGCTCTAAATTTGATTCTTTCACACAACTTTGGAACTCATTTCAAATTGGCCTTCGATCACAACAAAAAATAAATATTTGTATATATAACAAAAACGAAACTAAAAACTACTGTAAATATCCAAACAATCAAATCCTGCTGCCTGTCCGCCCGTCCGTCTATCTTTATTGCCTGATTTATCTACGCGTCTCTGCCTTCCAAATCCAACCTGCTCGTCTCCAACATCAATCTTAACACACCAACCACCATTGCAACCACAACATCAATCGTCATCACCACAGTATCAGCCCAGCCATTTTATGTTATCTAATTCTAATCCGAACCTTAATCTGCATCAATATTCACAACAGCAGCAGCCGCCGCCACAATGCATACCAGGCGCGCCCCAGCCGCCAATGCCGCCACCGCATCAAAATGGTGTTGGTGGAAGCGGCGGCGGCGGCAGCGTCAGCGGCGGACCAATTTACGTTTCTTCATCTCAATCGCAGCCAGCGCTACCCACATCCGTTGGCTCGAACAGTGCCGTTTATGGTGCCCAAACAATGCAATCAACCCCAAGTGGAGTACTGCAAAATGGTGGTGGAGCTGCTGCACCTCCACCGCCTCCCCCACCCCCATTCGGGGGCGCAGGAGGACCAGCTCCTCCTATGATGGGCGGTAGTGTGCCTCCAGCACCGATGCCGCCGCCAGCAAATATCAATCGGAGCGCACCACAAGCGCCAGCTGCTCCGCCACCACCGCCGGCAGCAGCTGCGGCGCCACCACCACCTCCTCCGCCACCAGCGGCAGGAGCACCTCCATCCAAAAAGGAAGATCCACAAGCCGATCTCATGGGCTCGCTTGCAGCACAGTTGCAGCAGGCCAAGCTGAAGAAGAATAAGGTATATTTAGGTTTATTGTCAAATTAGTTTCGCATGCTAAGCCCAATACTTTCCCATAATCTCTTCCAGCCCACTGTGGCACCCACAGAGAATAGCGGAAGCAGCACCTCAAGCGGGGGCAGTGGTAACTATGGCACAATCGGCCGCAGCTCGACGGGTATGGCTTCCATGATGGATGAAATGGCTAAAACACTTGCACGACGGCGTGCTCAGGCCGAGAAGAAAGAGGTAAGTGATTGAAATAGCGCTGAGGGAATTTTTTCTTTAAAATCCTAAGTAAACGTTTAGCCCGAAGCTGAGCCGGAAGTGAAGCAACGTCCCTGGGAGAAGTCTAACACTCTGCCACACAAGCTGGGCTCGTCGTCATCGAACACGAATTGCAATGCTGCTTCCAACAACACATCGAACAGTGGCAGCGAGTCACCACGACCGATGCGCAAACGTTTTGGCAGCGCCAGCGAAGAGACGATACTTAAGGTCAGTAATGCGACATGATTCGAGTCATGGGAAATTTGTATTTTATATGCCATTTGTTTTCGTACAGCAGGTTAATGGTGATGGTCTGTCATTGGCTTTATCAAGCACTGAGTTGGACACATTAAAGGCTGATATTCTGAAAGAGATACGCTCTGAGATACAAAAGGTCAAACAAGAAATTATAGAAGGTGAGTTATCATCAACCATTATCAGTTGTGCAACTGAAATTGTGTTGGATAGTATTTGTAATTGTGCGCATATGTAATAACCGTGGACATAATGCTTGCAGTTATAAAATCCGAGTTCAATAGAAGATAAGAGCAGCAACAGTCTGGCACAAGCAGCATTAGGAGCCGCCGAACGGTGATCAAAAATTTAGTCGGTGATAAAAATAAGTAGAAGGATTATGGGATGGGTAGATGGTGTGGAAACCGCTTGTCGACCTATTTGTTTTAATTTATCTACAAACTGCAGATAGAGAAATGCAAATAACATTCTTTTTTTTTTATATATTACATATAAACATTTAAATGGAAGCTAGCTTATTTCCATACTCATGCAACAAGAAATAAGAAAAAAATAACATGCATGTTTTGAAGTTTTGGGATATACCAATATACATATACATATAGCAATTCAGCGCTAATAAAGCCGACAGAAATGGTCATGAAAATGCAACAACAAAAACGAATATACAATGAACTGAATATGTATTGAAAAATTTTTAATACAAATTTAATGTAGTATCAAAGGATATAAAAAAAAATCGAAAAAATATATTCCCGCACGCACTAAAATCCACGGCGAGAAATTAAAACTACTAAAAATATTTCGAAAATATAATAGAATGGATGAATTGACATGTATATGTGGCTTGTGGATTGTCGTAGTACGAGTTTTCGTCGCGTTGTGTAATTAGATTGATACAAACAAACGTTTTGTATTTAGAAAATAACTTTCGAACACCCTTCGAATAATAAATTTAAATATGTTTTCGTATTAGATAAGAAGTAATTACAAAGATATAAGGTATTTTAAGTGTAATATATCGTTGCTCGCGCTATGCATCTATAATCTATGTTGCATCTTAAATGAAATTTCCATACTGATCGAACAATGTTTGCTGCATTTCTATTACATCTATTTTACGAGTAGGCATAAAGTTTTATTGAAGAGCGACAAACAAATAGTTTAAATGTATACACGCATATTCACATACAGATATATAGTAGAACACGATTTTTGGATTTGCTTTTTTAAGCAGACACTAAGTAAATAGTTCTGTCTTTCTTGATTCTTTATATACTACACGACCCTCAAGATTTCTTTCAAGAGACAAAAGTTACACCAAAAGAAAGCTAATGATCTCCGTATTAACATATTTAAATATATCGTCACCGAAATTCCGCGTACATTTAATGTTTGCAAACACATGTAGTTTAATATGCATTCTTTTTTCAATGCATTCCTCAACAGTTCATCCAATTGCTAGGGAAATTTTGGTGAGTTAATACGAATATATCCGCGATGGTGTTTGGAATTTATTCACAAACTTTCGTTCGGTGGAATTCATGTCCCCTGAAAGAGATCTCAAGGAGCTTAGGTACAATTTGACTGAACGAAAAAGCCGTTTTTTTAGAATTTGAAATCAGTTGTCGTACCGTGCCGTCTTTTCCTCTCATATTGTAGACTACGATTTCTTCATAACTTAAAAAAACTTGACTTATTATTTTGAGTAAGGAATACTTTTTATTTTTAAGTCAAAAATTGGTAGATAATAATAAAATTGATAAGAAAATGAAATACTTTATTTTTCGGGTTTCTTCCAGATTTTTCGGTATTTTGGTTTTTTTCGTGATTTTTCGAGATTTTTTGTATTTTACTATTCGAAATTTTTCGGTAACTTTTAGTATTTGCTCAGGACTTTCCTGGATTTTTTCATGTTTTATTTTTCGCTATGCTTCGGGATTTCTCGAAACTGTTTGAGTTTTTTCGAGAACTTTCGATTTTCCGACGCATTTCAGATTTATTTTTCAAGACTATGTTATTTATGAACGATTAAAAAGTAAAAAGTAAAACGTCAAAACTAAAAGTTATTTTCTGCCTTGAAATATAAAAAGGAAATCATAATCGGCATTTCTTGCACAAAAAAATAAAAGTTAAAAGATAACTAAAATTGTTTACTTTTAATTAAAAAACGCATACGGTACGGTCTCTGGTTTCGTGATCTCTTTTTGAGAAACGCTTTCAAGTGTTTCGTACAAAATTTACCGGCATGTATTATTTTTGTGTATTGCTGTTCTTAAATCGAAATATGCATTTTTTTTTTTCAAAATATCTATAGTTCCTTATCATCTTTGCAGCCCCTTCCTAAAATTGATTGGGTTTCGAAATATGTAAACTGAATACTGCATTCGACCAACATGTCGAACCCCAACCGCCAAAAAACGCGAGCGACACTTTTTTAATTTTTTTTCTATACGTATGCTCTAGGAGCATTTCTGCATCAAAAGGAAAGTTTTGAAAAAAATTTCGTTTACGTTTTTTGGCGGCTAGGGTTCGAAATGTTGCATCGTCATTAGTGGATTTGAAATATTATTTTCTCACAGCATAGCAAATACAGGCGTACGGGCAAAAATAAATTAACTAAATAAATCTGCATCGCCAAATTTTTGATTGTAAATTTTTATGGAGATACATATGTATGTCAGTGTTTGTTTGTATAATTAGATGTATACTTATTTTTATTACACGTATGTATGTACATACCACTCTCTCTGTATTATTTCTACTCTCGCACATATTTCTACACTTGCATATGTACATCCTAGTTATAGTGTGAATTACGTACATTCATGCGATCATTCATTAATATTTACTACGTAGTAATTAAATTCAATAAAAGAAAATTGTAAAGCATAACAAAAAAAAAAAAGTAAATGAAGCAAGTAATTAATTAAATATCAAAAGAGAACTGCTTTCTAAATGTTACTATTACTACTATAAAATACACGTATAATACACAAAATACGCTAATATTATATCGAAAGTGAATAAACAACAATGAAGTGAACATATAAATACAATCATCCGTGAATTGTGAGACAGTAATTTATTCTACTAAATACAACAGTTAATAGAATATATTCATACTCAAATAAAAACTTGCGAGTAGAGAGACGTTTGCTTGAAGGACGGCGAATGCGAACCGACTTAGCCGTTTCAAAAGAAAATTATAGCCACAGCAGCCATGTGCAAACATAACAGCACTGCAAGCACGACCTAGTATGTAAGTACATAAAGCAAAACCTAGTACGTATTGTTTAAATCGCATTCACACCCATACTTGCTGCATATGCAAATGGTTGAATCAATTAGTTATGGTTGCAATTATATTTAAGTTAATCATTTTCTAAGTTTATAATTTTCTATGTTTCGTATTTATTTTAAACTAATTCAAATTTATTTAAATAGGTCCGAACTGGTTGCGGAGAGATCGGAAAAGGATTTGTATACTAAACTGCGGAACTCCTTTATGTAAAATTAAGCTCTCGTACGACTTCTCATTGCAAGTAGTTTCGAAATTTGAAGTTATCTATGTATCTGCGAACTTTGAGGTAGAGATTCGTTTAAAAAAAAAAACCTCATGTGCTTCCGTCAACCAATGGGTTAGGTTTCCTAGTGCTACCACTTTCATGGATCGTGAATATTTATCTTGGGCTATATATTTATTTTGCAACTTTTTTGCTGTTTGTATTGCCCCGCAGAGGAAAGCATTTTCCAGACTCGTTTGATTCAATCTTGAATCTCGGAGGCCTGTTTTTTCTCGTGCAGCCGAATATGAGAACTTGGTGAAAAGTAGATCTCACAAATCATAAACCAAATAAAATAACTACTAAATTCACGCGATTCATTCCGTGTTGTGATTTTTATCTGCAATTAGTTGAATTGTTTCTGAGTTTTGACTTACCCTAAAACACAAAGTGGCATTGAAGATATGAATTATTTACGAACGTATGTATGTACATTAAAAAACATGCATTAGCATAAATAATCGCAAATAATACATTCACTGATGAGGAAAAAAAACGCAAAAACAAACAAAACTAGTAAATAAGTTAAAATATGTATAAGGACTCTGCTTTAGAACTCCAATCCGAAATTGACACGGTAACCGACGCCGGCAAAATAACGAATAATTAATGTTTGAAATATTCTTCATGCTAAGTGTTACACATACATACATACACACATACATTCATATGTACTTCCGCATGTTACTAAAGTAGAATCCATATGGTACATAAACTACTCGTCGAGGCTTGAAGTGGTCAGAGAAAATTTGCTTTCATCGATTTGAAGAAAATGACACTTTTATTCTCTAAATTCTAACATGTGAATCTGCATGGATTTTCAAATTCGAAAATGCATATGTTGGAAAATCTTTTTAATGTTAACAAAAAAACTGAATATGCTTCACTACATTCAAGCATTTTGTTTTCCAATCCTCTGTTTCGACAACGTTGTGAATATTACATTATAAATAATAATTATGTATATTAAATTTACATACATATATATAGAAAATAACAAACAGTTGAAGTCATCGTCAATCCCTTGTTTATAACGAAAGTACACCAGAATACACGACTAAACACGCTTAAGGTCTAAGTAAATTAGTAAGTTTTTAATTTAAACAAATACAAGTAAGAGCAAATGAAAAAGAAACAAATGAAATAACGATGATTTTTTACAATTGACATTTAAATGATATTTTAGTAATAATAAAGTGTTAAATACATACATACATGCATGAGCTACGAGATTTAAAACTATGCGAAACGGTAACATAAAATAGAGAAATGAAAATCTAAGACTAATGAAATAGCACCAAGTTTAACAAACGAATAAATACATAAGCGCTGTTGCTGCATTTCGAAAATACAAATCAAGACAGTTTTCAAAGTAAAATAATTCCAAAAAGAAATCGTCTTTAATCATCTCTGAAACAATTGACATACACATTCAATCCAATATACATACATACATATATGGGAATACAAAAACAAAATAGATACAAATAAAATAAAGCCAAAACAAAAAGTTTATGTATAAAAAAAAACAACTGAAGCAGTTTTCTATTTCAACAAACAAAAAGGGGCGGAGAATTGGCACCTTGAATAGTCAAAATTCGTTATGCGATTCCTCAATAAAATGAATTGGACTCACCACCATTTCCACTCGAATTGAACGCTACTTCGAAAGATTGTAAAAATTACGGATATAAAAGCTAAAATTTATAACGCATTGCCTTGGGGCTCCGAAAGGTAAGTATGATTTTTAAATTGACTTTGCCTAACAAACACACACACAGATACGCAGTGAGAGAGTGGCCTGGTCCATGGTGCCATAATAGAAGATGTTAAACGTTGGCAGTCTTCTCGCTCTAATTCGGCCATATTGGCTTCCTTAGGAAAAAAGTGAAGATGTTATATTCCTTTTGCAGCTAATTCAGTATAAAAAGGTACTATGTGTAGATAAACCTGAGAGTCGGCTCTATTCTGCATTTGCTTATCATTGTTGACAATTAAAATAAAATGTACAGTTTGAGAAAATAAATCGCATTGTGCAAATTTATTGCCGTATTACTTCGAGTTTTAGCGGCATTTGCTCATCCAATTGTGAGTACAAGTGAAATAAATGAAAACCTATGTATTTAAACAGTTTTTATCGATTTCAATGGGCGCGTTCATAAGTCGTAGCTGTTGGGTAACCGTTGGCTGTTTGTCTTAGAAACGCACAGTTGAGTAGTTCCGCTCAGCTAAACAGTTGGCAACTTTCCGCCATTTTTTCCAGCGCAAAATTTTTACGCTACCTGAACTCAA
>JAPVRG010000169.1:0-15483 GCA_029783565.1 Rhagoletis cerasi
GAACAAAAAAGGGTTTACTACTTCCTACGCTGTCACAGATAAAAATGTGAACTCGCAGATAAATTGAATCACATAAGAATATTTTGTAATTGAAACCAAACAGCATTAACTTGATTGCACTGACACCAACAGGCAAGTGATTCCAAATGGCAAAAGGGTTTGAATGCACACATTTGTACAAATGGCTTTGGAAAATGAAATAGTGTGAGGTGAGTGAAAACTATTCTTGGAATTGATGTCTGCATTTGGCAGTTTTCATGCGTGCTGTTGTAAACAATTTGATCCTTATTTATAAAATGTTGCGTACTTCTGGGCTTCTGAGCGACGGCTTCAAGATGAACTGGAGTGTAGGGGCGGCGGTTTACTCCGATGAAATGAAGAGCGAAAATATGTATGGATTTATTGTCAATAGCATCTCCGGCTACCAAATCTAGCTGGAAATGGAACTACGCTCAGTGCAATGAAAGAGCAGACCCCTCGACAGTCGAGCCCTCTTAACCAAAAGGACACAGATTTATAATTGGCGTGGTAGAACTGTCAGTCCAAAAGCGTTACGCCAAAGCACTCTGAAGAATTTGTATGCTCTTATAACAAAAACAACAACAACAGAGAGCTGAAAAATTCGCGACGAGAAGAGTCTGACCAGAACAAAGACCTCGGCTCTACGTAATGGATCAAGGACAAGGAAAAAATAGCTGCAGTGCACTTAGTAACACAAACAGCAAATCTATCAGGAGCTACCATAAGCGAAGTCGGTAAATTCATCAGGAAATAAAAATTGTTTGACCAAGAAATATAGCAGGGATAAAAAGCTAATTTTCCACGAGAATCACATTAATTGTGTCTTCGATAGCTACAAGGAAGCAACGCAATTAACCAACCACCAGTACTTTGTGGGATACGTCTCGCACTGGTTGGGCCATTTCGTATGAATGAATGCAAATGTTCCAACCCTGAAATTATTCGTTACGGTACCAGTTGGTGGTGAAAGGCGTCCTCTGCGTAGGAAAGATCGGGTGGAGAGGTCAAAATCAATTAAGCGATTATAGCGCCAACTAAGAAGAAAAGTCCGCAACATGAAACAATTTTTTTTATTCTAGCGCAGGACTTGCCATAGCCGGTGAAACTCTCTCAAATAAAATTTTGCTTATACTATTTTAATATTATTTTTTCATATGCTGCCGCCACTTTTATCAATTAAGACTTTAATTTGGAAATTTATGTAGTTCTAAAGAAGCTTTGATCTATTTACAGACTTGAATAGCTTAGTTTTTTATGACGCTATAGAAAATATCAAAGTAGAAAGTCTTGTCGGGCATTAAGAGCATTAGTCAGATAATTTCTACCAAATGAACCTAAAGGGTCACGTTGATTAGTTTAATAATAATAATAATGGATTGGCGCTTACACAATATGTTAGTTTGGCCGAGCTTCTCATCCGATTTTAGGCGTGCACCTTGATGTTGTTACACAAAGCGGAGGGACCTACAGTTTTACGCCGACTTCGAACTGCGATTGTATTTTTATGAGCAGCATTTTCATGGCAGAAATACACTCGGAGGTTAACCATTGCCTATCGAGGGGCAACTGGCCGCGCCCCCAGGCCCTGCGGAATGGTAACGCGCACAGCTAGCCACTACACCGCAGCGGACTTTGGCTTATATAAAAGTTTAATTTTCATTGAAATGTGTACTCCTAATCAAGAGTAACTGATAGTTAAAACTCTGACAGTTAACGCTCCAGAGGTATTTATTTAACTAACCTCGCGACATATAGTTCTACGGCGTTTCTTAACTTGCTTTCCGAAATGTATTTGCATTTCCACTTTTGCTCTCTTAATCTTTAATTTGCTTTCAACCGGTCTAACTTGTCTGTACTCTTTGTCACATTTTGCATTTAAAACATAATTTTTTAAATCTCTCGCAATTTTACGCTCCTGTGCCCGTACAAATAATGCCGCCGGAGCGTGCGAAAAGTGGAGGTAAACCCAGCTGGAAACTAGGTGTCAGACAAGTGCCACTTGACCCAAAATGTCTTCCTGTCTAACTGTCCACTTTGCGCGCGGCTGTGTTGTTTTGCGTGATCGTCAGCATTTCCGTGCCGGATTTATTTGTGGGGAAGCTTTAGACAAAAATGCAGATAGAAAAAACTTTGGCGCTTCGCAGAAAAGCTGCCAACTGCCAACCGCCATCATCAACGACGGAAGCGTTTATTTGCGCATGAAAAAATTTAACGCTTTGAGGGGTAGCCTATTTGACTGCTTTTGCAGTGAAAACAAAAAAAAAAATAGAAATAAACAAAAATGTCTAATAAAAAAGTAGCATTACAACGTTGACATTTTTTCATGTTTGCGCCAAATTTTTTCACTTTCGCAATTTTCCAGTTAACTATCTGTGCTTTCTCTAAGTAAATGGCTTTTGTTTGTTTGACTAGCTCTTGGCTTTTTTCAACATTTTATTCTCTTTTCTGGATATTTGATTTGTTTTCATGTGGTCGTGTGTGATTTCATTGACTGCCATTTGAAAAAGTAAGCAAACAATTTTGTTTCCAACTGAATTTTGTATTTGCTGAAGCGAGGGTTGTTCGATGCTGCTCCTGAATTTTTCCATACGCACGAGTACTATTGAAAATGCAAAATAAACAACGTAGAGTAGTCATGAGTAAGGATGTAAAAGGGAAGGACTAGAAAACGACTCCATTTCATCTTTTCTCTCTAACGAAATTTCGTAGATATTGACTTAAAAAAAAAAATTCAGCACAAAATATAATACCAAATAGCACTTTATTTTTTTAAAGGAAAATTTAATAAGGCATGGCTGAAGTATCTTAGTCCTATAGCTGTAAAAAACTACAGCTGGTGTAAGGATCTAAGTGGTTTGCGAAATTTTTCCTCAACGATGCTAATGAAGCCTAGCTTAACCAGGGTTATTTTTACTAACTCGCTTCTACGTCGAAGAGGCAGACGAGAAGATTTTGCATCAATAGATTTATTTGTTTTTGATTCATAATCTAGATGCTTGGATGCAAATTACATATTTTGATTCACGATATAAACTTTTGCAAAGGCGAACTAAATGTTTTGACTGGCGAATAAATTTTTTTTACAAACGTTTCACGCCTCAGAGATACTAATTTTGGTAAAAAAAATCTAGGATGGTAACTTAATTGATATCATCCATAACCAAATATGCCTCTCTTTTTTGAAAAAAGGAATAAATAACTGTTCGGATTGAATGCAATCGATTCAAGACAAAATATAACCAAACTAATAAATTTCGCTGTCTACACTGTGACGGACTTCACACTTAAGAGATTGAGCAGACTAAGAAAAATGTACACATCAAAATTTTTTTTTACTCATCAACGTTTCTCCAATTTTCCGTGCAGTTAGGTAATGAATGCAAAAACCTCATCCTAAAAAACTTCTACAGTTTTTCCGAATAACGGATATAGATGTTTTGAATTTTGCCGTGGGACACTAATATGAGTAAGAAAGTGATGCAAATACGATGAGATATCATCACTTTTATCGTTCCAACCTTCGACAGGAGCGATTGGCAAAGGAGCATGGAGCAAAGGCAACCCACATTCCCGCAAGACTACCAAGCCTGGGCAAAAATCCTGACTTGCAAAGTTCCATGGTCCTTCTGGCCGGTTGTGGACCGCGGGCGATCAAGGGAGCTACTGCAGCTAGCTAAGTGCCAGCTCTCAATTCTTACAGGTGTACTGACCGGACATTGTCCTATAGGAACCCACGCGGTGCGACTCAATATCGCCACGGATACCAACTGCCGCAGCTGCATGGAAGACGAGGTGGAATCATCTTAGCACTTCATCCTCAACTGCCCGGCATACGCTAGATTAAGGTTTAAGCACCTCGGTGCGCATTTCTTCAACACTCCCGAAGGTCTCTCCGGAGTGGACATCAGCTGTTTGCGGAACTTTGTTGTGAGCAGCCAGCGCTTTTCTTAGTTGTTTTAACACAGTTACCGTTCCAAAAATTTGTTTAATGTGGTATGACAATGGACAATCAGATGTCGCAGTGAGGCCCCCGGGGATCTGCCACCATAACCTAACTTAACCTAACCAAGCCTTAGAAGCTCACTCGTAGACCAATGCAGCCGGAAGCCATGTCGATGAGAGTTTTTCCCAATCATATTCCTATAAACACTTGTACAATCTCGATCTTTTTGTGCCCAGGTCTTTATAGAAGTAGCACAACAAATAACAGAAACTTCAGCTTCAATTTTATAGAATGCTCTAAATTTATTCTATCTCTTTTTCATCTCAACGGGTTGTTGGCTTTCGGGAATCGTTATACCCAGGTACAAACCTATAGCATGGAATATTCCTGTGGTTTGTTTTTGAGAACCCGGTATTTTCTTTGCTCAACCAGGTTTAGAAGTATACCTGATATTGGGCTGCAGTGTCGTATGTCTGTGCTGCTGGCCATTTTGATTTATTAGGTAAAATTCTTCACTAAACTAACCAAAGTCTGTATGCCAGGTAGTATGGCTGTAAGCGTAGTATGGCTGTAAGCGGTAGTATGTCTGAAAAGTCTTTCTAACGCTTTTAGGACCCTAACTGGGCGGGTATTTTCTCATTTAGCGTATATAAGAAACGAACACAGAATTGGCACTTTCCATACATTTTTTGTACACATGATATACCGGGACTTAGCTTAGATTGTCAATGTCGAAGAAATATGTCAGTTCGTTGGTATTCTGGAATTCAATTCCCAATCTGGGACGCTTACTTGCCAAATTTTTGCGGATATCGGCCTTCGGAACGCTGCCGTGGTCGGAGATCTTTACCCCTATGAAGGATTTCTGGAGCCTAGCAAAATATCTTTTTTATTTTCTTTTATCTCTGAGTGTTAATTGAAATCTTATTAAAATCTCTTTGAGTTATACGATTCTCAGCCACTCCAGCTAATTTTCATGATCTTCACGTCAGAACTTTTACGTTGAATGTTGACTGATACTGTTCAGGATGATGACTTTTTCCGTCATTTTTAGATAAGATTATATCCCTCAGTTCTCAATCGAAGCGTAGGAACTCGAAATAATATACAGCAACAACAGTACAGTTCTTACTTAAACCCGGTTACCTTATCAGCTTGGCAAGAAAATAATAAATACTGGCAGAAAAGGAGGTCAAATCTAAGTCAGATTATTTGCAATTAAAATTTCTTCCTTCTTTTCAAATTACAAACAAAACATAGATTTCTTTCAGTTTTTTCCAACGCACGTTCAAGCTTCATATCCACTTAGCTGTAGCTTAACTGCCAATTGCAAAGCGTTTCCTTTTCTTCATTTATTTTTCGAAATGGCCTCATCTATACTTGTTTTTCATCCTCTCCGACTTTCATATTCAAGTTGGTTTAGATGGTCCAGCTACCCTTTTTATTGCTTTATCATTTTTTACTTGTAAAAAAAAAGAAGTTTTTCGTCTAGTTTTTTTGTGTTTTTTTTTCTATCTGAACTTTGTTGTCTGCTACCTGTTACCATACTCAATCATTCACTTACACTTTGTATTCGAACCTGCGCGCCCACTCGCACTTGCATTTCATTGAGTAATTTAGTTTGGCCGTATTTTTGTTTGCTCGCTCGGCAGTTTGTAAATTGCATAACGATTTTGTTGGCAAGCAGTCAGACCAGCAAGACAATCGGGAGTGATGTCAGTCAGTATACTATTCATTCGAGCAGCAGCTGGCACATCACTTTCCGGTGCTGTACATCCGCCATTTTGTACGCGATTCTTTTTTTTTTATATTTTTTTGGTAAAAATACTTCTTTTCATGCGAAATTTTTTATCAGCAACTTTTTTTCAGAAATTTCTGCCACTCTTTGTGTGGCATAGTTTTTTTGTGAGCGCGCGGCCGGTGTAGTGCGTCCATGCGTCCAGCACCAGCCAACAGACTTTGTTGCGTCCGCTCATATTTTATTTATCTCCTGGCTGCTTGCTGGGAGTGAGGCTGCCACCCGCACCGCTTTGGTACAGTTGTGCATCAGTTATGCGCCGTGCTTTGATTACATCATAGTGGAAGTGTGTTGCAAATTTATGTTTCCAACTAAACAGTGAACTTTGAGTTTCTCCTCGGCGCCGCGCTCATGGCTTTCTACTTGACTGATTTCATGCCAGCTATCCAGTCGGTGATAGTAGAATGGCAGTTTATATCACGTGGACTTTGTGTGGGCTGTCTGCTGTATAAAGCTGATAGACAGTTGAATGGTTTAACGCCTGTAGGTATGCTGCATGTACTGCTGTATATGAAAAAACTATCGCTAGTCGCTATGCCTCATCGCCTGGTCAATTCAGTGGAGCGTACTATTTTCACTCAAAATAACTTGCAAATACAGCAAAACTCTTTCCTCTGCATATGCATTTGAAATCAGTTTGACATTTGCATAGCAAAACACTCTTAAATCCTCTGCTCTGGCAGCCGTAAAAAGCTTAGCTCTTTGGTAGAGTATGCCAGCCATTACGATAAGCACTTGGTTGAAGCTGCATAGTCAAAGTAAGTCCAGTTGAAAACAGAAATAACATTTTCCACAACCCTTTCCATAGCTGAAAAGGTCTACCAGTCCACCTTGGAACAACTCAGTGCAGGTCGGTTCACCCAATCCCTTACAAATCAGTTCACACTGCCCCAAATGATTTCATGCTAGTCCAGATTCGTTTATTTCATCTTACAGCACGGTCAAATGGCCAAACTGCTCTCGTTTACACACACCGCCTTAAATAGCGTACTGGGCTGTGTTTTGATGGCGAATGTACATATACTGGCTAGTGTGTATGTTTGTGCTTTAAGCTTCCAATTTGGTACACCTTTGCTGTCCTACCTGTCTTTGAACAATGACAGTTTGCACTCGCTCGAAAAGAATTTTTAGAGAAAAGTGCAAGGCGGAAAAAATTCAATGCACAGCGCACGTAGAAGTCTCCGCAAAAAACCTCTGCATACTTATTCGTGCGCAGCCGAAAAATTTTCTCGATAGCCCTACACAATTTACGATATATTGAACAGCCAATTGAGGCGTGAAAACTTCTAGCAAATACAGAGGTACTCACTCATACTGTGCGTGTGTCAAGGGCAATACTAAATTGGATTTTTTTTGCGTGTTGTGAGTGGAGATGTTTTTCTACGCGTTTGCGTTTGTTTTTCTTTTTTTTTTTAAGGAGAGCATGCAAACAAAAAAAGGCAAAAACAATGCTTAAGTGATTTATGCTCCTCTTTTCGGGCAATTACTTAATTTTTTAGAGAAGTTCCATGTGAGTTAAGCAAAAGGGGCTTAGCAATATCAAATTCAGAACTAAGAAGTCAACTTACCTGACAACTCAGGTTAAGATTTTAATAAGTTTAAAATTGATTATTAATGTTCAGAAAACAAGTTCGTAGAAATTTCCCGGTAGAGCTTCTAGATTAATAAATGCTCTTTTAAAAATCGAAAATTACTAAAGTATTCCTACAAATTTCTGTGTAATATTTGAACTCTCTGAGTGAAAGCATGTCATGAGAAAGCACCCAACTATTTTGCTTTCTTCTTCTATTTATTTTCGCTACTTTTATTCCACCCTTTTTCGCTCACCGTTGCCTGACATTTATGCAAATTACATGTCACTGCAACTATCTGTGGGGCAAAGTAAAGTTTATTGTGAATTTTTGATAACTTTATTTCGGTGCATAAATGTTGCAAGGGAGGACATTCAAGGTCGCAAAAAAGGGAGAGTACTTTCATTTGTGACTGCAGCAATTATAAAAGATAGCTGGAGCGAAAAAATAATGGAATATTTTTTAAATTCTTTTTGATGAAGAATTTGGCAAGTGAAATTATTTGAAAAAGGATTTTTTAAGAAAAACCAGATTTTAAAGAAATTTAATACTTTCATGTAATTTTCCGTACCCAGAAAATAATTTTTTCTTGCCTTTCGCGATAGGGTTACTTACAGTTAAAAGTATTCTAATACAAGAAAAAATCTAATCACTTTCATGATTTCTTAAGTCATTATAATGAGCTTTTGTGCTTCTAAAAGCTAAGACAGCTGTCCAAAGGTCACAAATTTAGTTTCTAAACAAGTCAGCTATTATTTCAATGTAAAAATAATCTTCCAATGCAACCTGAGTTAAAAAAGCGCATAACAATAATACTTTGCCACACTTTTCCGCTCAATGTTTACCTTTCCACACCTGAGAAAGTGATAGGGAAAGAGATAAAAGATTTTTTTCGATGCCATGAAAATTAATTCGCGAAATAACTATGCGACTCACTAGAAATAGTGAATTGCAAGAGAGTGAAATTTAAAATTCCCTAACTACCTTTTCAAACTACGTACAATAAAGCAGATGCATTGAGTTCAAGCACGCGGTCGACTTCTACTTTTATTGCATGCCTGCAACTTTAATGCTACTTAAGCGCAAGGAAAAGGAAATGAAAAAGAAAATTTGAAAAGTCAGTCGAGGTGACACATTTGTGCTACAAATCAGCCACACCTTCAACAACCACACTGTAGCTTGAATGTAAATACAGAAATTCATTTATCTTCCCCCCACCATGCCATGGGTCACAACGTAAGCGCTCAACTTGCAACTTTCTTGCCATATTGCAGCTGCCAAATTTGTTCGTTAAAAGACGCGCGCGACTTGCAGCGTTATTGGCAACCAAAACGACTTTCTTCTTCATTTTCTTTCATTTCCCCCGCTTCTCTTCCACACTCGCTACAATGCAGCCAACAGACATCGTAGTTTGCTGAGCGAACGCCACAATTTCATTTTCGTTTTCTTTTCAAGCCACATTTTCATTGTAGAGCCTTTTTTATTATCACGCTAAGTATGTCTGTAGGTGGAATAGTTTTACATACAAGTGTGTGTAGTTTTTCGTTCATATGCCATGTGTGTGTGTGTTCCTTGTTTGCCCGCCCAACGCCAACAATCTTGCCTGGCATAATAATGTTTTCTTCGTTTGCTTCGCCGACGCTCTGCATGATACATATTGCTTCCTTTGCGGTATCTCTTCACTTATCACTTGTCCCCAATAGAGATTCTCCAATTTCGTTATGCATTTTGCGCCAGTATTTTTTCAATGTCTGCTTTCTTTATTGCTTCAGCGTGTCTTTACATCTGCTTTGCATACATTTTACCACTTCAGCCTTGAGTATTAAACGGCATGTCCTTGAAGGTGATGCTAAAAGCTTTTTGAATGGGTGAGTCGTTGATTTTGGATTGGGCAAAATTTTAAGAAAAAAATTAGTAGCTTTGCTCAAATTTTTCTAAAAACAATAACTACTACTTTGTAAATCTGCTTTTACAATTTTTATCTTGTGTTTTGAGGCTAATTTTCTGTTACATATTCACAATTTCCGTAAAAAGCTTTTTTAAAACTCTCGAATTTGCAGCGGTGTAAAGGACAAAGTCTCGTTTGGATCACAGCTTTTAAATCTCGGTGAGTGCTCCTCAATGATTTTTTTATTAGTAAAGGTTTGAATCACTGTCCTCCAAAAAGAGCTTTTAATTGTTCCGCTTAACTGTTTAGAAAGCTCAACAGGCGCACATTGAAGACGCCAGCACAGTTTAAGATTAAGCAATACAGTAATTTTCGAGTCTTCATAATTATTTAAAAATTCAATAAACTTTTTTAGAAATAAGCGCGTTTTTATTTGAAGTCCAAAAAAGTTCACTTTCGATGAAATTTATTTCTGATCAAAGCTTCAAAAGTTCTAGGGAGCACAAAAGTTCATGTGTAGCTTTTTAAACATTTCTATAGATCTTATACAGACCCGTACGGTGTAAAACTTCCTCTTTATCGTCACTTGCGTTTACACATAAAGCTCTGGTGTGCATTGCCTCGATCATGTCCCTAGCGTTTAAAGATTTCCATACGCCTCCACATAAAATACATAGAAATCTTTCAAAAGTTTCTCGCCCGGGAAATTTACTGGTAAATGTTTACCAGTAATGCTTAAAACAACGTCTGATCGTCACTGATGTATACTAACACTGGATAAAAGCTCTCCCTACTCATTTCTGATATAAAGCAATGATAAATAGGTACAGATTTTACCCTGCGCACGTGTATGTAAAAGCTACATGGAGCTTAAAAGGCTTTGCAAGTGGGCTATGTTCTAACAGTAACAGTGACGATCAGAGGAGAAAGCTTTTGCTCTGTGCGCATCCATATAAAGCACTAAAACTTATCCCGCTTAAAGCTGTATTAATATTTTATGGATTTAAAGGGATACAAAATAAAAGTTCTTTATGGTCTGTTATAAAATTTGAAGGCAGCTTACACAGCCACTTTATGTACATGAAAAAATTATCACATCGTTTACCTTTGCAGCATATTTCTAGGCACTTTAACATTGACAGCGGCAAAGCTTGTCTCACTACACAATTTATTTGGCGGTGCTCGTTTTTATACTTCCGGCTACCTAGGGGATGGGTTTCTCTTCTCTACTCTTTTTCCCTCTTACATCTCTTTAGTGTTCATTCTTTTATATTTCGTATTCCTTGCTCATTTCATTATTTGCTATATTTTCCTCCCACTCCTTCCCTGTCGCCAAACCAAGTACGTGACTCGCATGTCAATAGCGGAGGCGTAGACGAATGAATATACCGCGACATATGAGATGCTTTGAAGGTACATATCCATGCATGATGGCGTGTTCGCATTTGTTATGCTGTGCAGCAGTAGCGGCAGTAGCACATCAAATAGCGACTATGTAATTTAGCAACTTTTCTAAGCATACTTTAAGGGTAATTTCGAAAATCATTAAGAAACCACTTAATGCAAATTGTGAGTTCATTCATAAAAAAAAGCGCTGAGCGGCATGGCAAATTTGCATATATAAAGCTTGACGGATGAGCGTGCATTTTTTAAGCTTAACGTCTGTGACCCTGAATGTAGGCTAACTAGTATGCAAATTGTATGACGGTTAATATGCGACTATTTAATTTGGTAGATTTTGCATAAAGTGCGGATATTTAAGTTGCAACAATGAGATATGCATGTCATATGCTGAGGGGGTGGAAGTAGAGGCGGGGTTTACTCAATGCTTGCGGTTAGCTGTTTTGCATATTTAAAGGCGCTTGATGAGTGTGTGCTAGTGAAAAATGAAGTAAAACAGCTGGAGGTTTTTTACGAGTTTTTATATTCAGTGATTTTGGCATATTTTTAGGAGAATCATGAATGGTTTACGAGGTGACTGAGTGGCGCATTTTTTTGAGGTTTTTATTGCAGAAAAAATTGAAACAAGCCAAAGTATTTTCGATTTTTGTTTCTCTAATAGAATTATTGAAATTTGATCCTTAGTTAAACATTTCTTGTTAAATTTTTCCAAATAATTTCCAACAACAACTTTTTTTCAAGCGATGATAAGCAGAATGTTTGACTTAAAACAAAAAGCTGGAGAATAAATGAAATTCCAAAAAGTGTATAAAACTGATATGTGTCTTCATATTGCTTTCAACAACACTTATTTTCAAATAATCAATATAAAAACCTCCGAGCGTATTTCTGGCATGAAAAAGCTTCTCATAAAAATCAGCTGCCGTACGAAGTCGACGTAAAACTGTAACAATATCAAGGCGCCCACCACAAATTAGAGGAGAAGCTCGGCCAAACACATAGGAAAGAGTATCAATTGCCAATTGATTTTTTTATGGTTAAATTACGCCTCATCATTTATACTGTACCTTAGAAACACGGCTGGCAAAAATATGCACAAACAAAAAAATTGATTTTAGGCGCTATAAAAGCTCGATAAATTTACAAAATATGCTGAAGGCCAGACTTGTCAGCAAAATAGCGGGATTTCTTTGAAAGGCAATTAAAAAAAAGTACATATACAAGTACATTATAGCAAAGCCAACCTCCCAACTTAAGCGTGATGCCATACGAACACAGACTTATCTATTTATTCTATAAATACATATGTATGTATGTATGCGCATTAGGGTGGTCCTTAAAACGAAATTTTAAGTCTCACCCCCTCAATCGGTAATACCACGGTTAAAGATATCACATATAAATTTTAGTCCCGATCGGAGACGGTTAAGGCGTGTCGCACAGGGGCCAAAGTTCAGATTCCACTATGGAGACTCAACATACAGGAATTTGAACTTTGACTCCTGTTCGACACGCCTTAACCGACTCCAATCGAGACCAAAATTTAAATGTGATATCTTGGACGTTAGTAGTATCGATTTTGGGAATTAGATGAAAAAATAATTAATTTAAATTTTTTGAGTCTCCATAGAGAAATGTGAATCTGAACTTTGACTCGTGCGACACGCCTAAACGGTCTCCGATCAGGACAAAAATTTATGTGTGATATCTTTGACTATATTAGCATCGATGTAGGGGTTGAGGTTTAGGAAATCGATGTAAAAATGGGCTTCATACATTTAAGGACCACCCCAATGTACATATATTGGGTTTTGTATGTAAATATACTAATTAAAGGGATATGCGATTTCATTGGTAGTGGCTGTAAATAAAAATTTAACATCATAAAATAGATGATATAAAAAAAATGAAAAAATTAACAAAACAAATATTTTTTAAAATTTTAATACGAAAAAATAAACCTTTGTTAAAATTCTTTTTTGCCAAGCCAGCTTTAAGATTTTCAGCAGAAAAATTTAAAAATTTAAATTAAGAAAATTAAGAGCCGATTTCATAATAAAATTAAAGAATGCTTTACTTTGCCGATCGATTTCATAAAGCCACTTTAAAGATAGGGGTGCCTTTAATAGACACAGAACATTTAAATGGCACTTTAACAAAAAGGAAACTTTTGCAAAAGGAACTTTAATGTTTCATGAAATCGGCCCTAAAAGACACAGCACATTTAAATGGCACTTTAAATAAAAGGAAACTTTTGCAAAAGGAACTTTAATGTTTCATTATGAAATCGGCCCTAAATAATTTAAACATTTTTTTTTATTAGTTGAAAACCCAAAATAAAAAGGTCCTTGCAATTAAAATAAAAATATATGTGTACGTATATGTACATAAAAATTAAAAAAAAAATTAAATTTACGTAAATATCTACATATACATATATATTATTTTCTTTTTTAATCATTTGTCCGATTTTGTCAATATTTTAAGAAATACGCAAGGTATACATACAATCGCATTTGCATCAAAATAATATTTGAATGAATTTAAAATTAAGGACAAAACAAAAAATTTGTGAATAAATAAAACGACCATTAGGATATGTTAGGCTATGTTAGACTTCATTGCTTTTTCCATTTTTCCTAAAAACAAGTGGTGGCCAATAACACTGCTCGAAAAAACATAACAAGTTAAAAATTTGGAAAAGTTGAATTACATTTCAATTTAATTTAAAATTCAATGGTAATTGTATTTTTTTGCTCCCAATGAAAAGGTACACCAAACTTCGGTGCGACGCGCTATAACGGCTTGGCGGTAATTTCAGTTTAATTTTTTCACACTTTTTATACGTCTTTCTGTTTGTCGAGCATCCTTCTTTGCGCACACTACCAGCCACAGTAATGCGTAATTAATTTTTTCGGCAGACGCAAAGCAAATAAAGGGTTCGAAAGATGAAAATTAAATTGAAAATAAAAATGAAGAGAAGCGTGAGAAGCTCAAACAAAAAAGAGCCAAAATAGCGCTTAAATATTCAAAAAGAACGAAAAAGAAATAATAAAAAAATAAAAAATATTAAAAAAGGAGGTCAAGTAATTAATTGGGATTGAAAGCTGAATAAAGTAGGATACACTCTGCTG
The DNA here is from genome assembly GCA_029783565.1 of Rhagoletis cerasi. Classification (NCBI taxonomy): domain Eukaryota; kingdom Metazoa; phylum Arthropoda; class Insecta; order Diptera; family Tephritidae; genus Rhagoletis; species Rhagoletis cerasi. The sequence continues at coordinate 13,757 of JAPVRG010000169.1, forward strand.
ATGCAAATAACCTTATAAAAGTATTTATGTATTTAGTGCTGAACATTTTATATCAAAAATGTTGAGTGCTCTTCTTAATTAATTCTTCTATTCCTACGAGAGCCACAACGTCGAGCTCTGAATCCGTCGGAAAGATTTTCGAATGATCAATTCTTTTTAATAAGCCACATATTCTGTTATTCCGGAGACCAGATCATTTCATAAGATTTATTACCTTTCCGGAAATAATGACACATACAGAAAAGCACGATTTAAATGAGTCTCAATTTTCACACACGTTAAGGTGGGCAAATATTCCACCCAAAATGGCTGATGGTCTTAGTTACCACCGCCTTTTCGTGGTGTTATAGTACACAAAGTTTGCCAAGCTCTCGTTGTGATTTGCTATAAGAGGAAATTTCTTGGAATAGCAAACCTGGAATATACAAAACTTTGTCGTTCAGTTAGCGCATACACGGCTAGCATGGAAGAAAATTTCTTTAACGTTTGTTTTGAAAAGTAATATACTTACTTAGGTAGTACCTGAAGCTACAAGTTGTTCGCAAGAAAAGCCTTCACAAAAACATCATTCAAATCAACCAAAACCATTAAAGTGCAACAAATTCGGAGTTTTGTGCTTAAATTGCATTTTTTGTGCGCACATTTCCATGGACATATATTCCACTAAAACGACTTTCAAGAGCACTCCTTCTTAACCATTTCCTTCTCCATTTCCCAAAAGTGCACACTCATTCACTCACTTGCCACAAAAACGCTGTAATTAGCCACGAAGTTTGCGTATAAAAAAATCCTTTCAACTCGAAAACCATTTTACTTTCAGCCATTCATTGAAAAGGCAGCTATTTGAAATGGTCTATTTTTATTATGGCGCACACAAAACTACACAACTGCATACGGACATAGAAGGCAAAACTGGTGGCAGTGATGGTAGTATGTGAGCCACTTAAAATGCCGCGAGTTTATAAAATATAAAGTGAAATGGAAGAACTTGAACTATATACAAACAAATGAGTCCTTTTTTTGTGATTTCTTTTGAGGCCAAATGGGAATTTTAACCCAAATTTTTACGCTACTACCAATCAGCAATTGCACTTTGATATTTCATTAAGGAGAGCGGGCATATTAAGCATGTGCACAGAATAAAAGTGGCATCCTTGAAAATTTTAAAAGGATATTCGAACATTTCCAATTTGAACATAATAAAATTTTATTAAGAAAATTTCAGACCCTCGAAAAAGAGAGCATTGCAAGGAGATGAGTAAATGAAAGAATTCGAAAATGGGTAGAGGAGTGAAGTGGATCGTTGAGGAGGAGCCAGCAGAGATGTAAAGTAAATTGCTTTCGAAAGCTGGAAAATTGTATTTGTTGCAAGCTTCAATAGGCGAATCGTGCACGCTCGGTGGTGTGAGTGTGTACATATATATCTGTGTGCAACTGAAAGTACATACCCTGCCGGAAATCGAACTACTTCAAAAGCAATTTAATAAGTACCTTTTTATTAACTGCAACTCAGGGACCGAAAATAATCGTTGAATATCATGATTTCTATTTTTCGATAACAAAATAATCGTTATTTTTGATTTTTATTTTTGAAGTGAAACTTCTTACTCGAGTCCGGAGATGGTTGCGTTAAATATTTAACACCAAGTCATAAAATCAGTATCGTTCGTTCGATTTTCAAAAATGAGGTGTCACATGAAAGACCTTGTCCTTTGGGTGTGACACAT
>JAPVRG010000176.1:0-19922 GCA_029783565.1 Rhagoletis cerasi
GAGGTTTGCCATTGCCTGCCGAGGGGTGACCGCTGTTAAGAAAAAACCTTTTTTCTAAACTTTTTTGCGACGTTGACCAGGGCTTGAACCCAGGTCTGCGGAGTGGAAGCGCGCACTGCTTACCACTACACCACAGCGGCCAAATTGTAACTACATTAAATTCAAACAACAAATAATCACCGTCGAGCAAGGTACTGCGTCCCATTTCAATACGTCTGCGCCATTTCATTCGTTTCCATCGCTTTCGTGTTGCTTTTACAGGTAAAGAAAGAATAATAGTTAACAACCATTTTTCATTTTTTTTTTGTTCAATACAAGTTTGTGTCTTAGGTCTTTCGTTGACTTGATATGCAATAAATAATCAAAATATATTTATGAAATTCATTTCATTACGGCTTTATTAATTTATTTAAAATAATTTAGACGAATTTTTTAACATTTAAGATTCAAAATTTATTTATAGTTAATAAGAGATTCATCCTAAAACTGTTTTAATTAAATTTCAATTGATTTCGTACGATCATTTCAATTGCATTCAATTTCATGGTCTATTCAAATTATTAACATAAATCATTTTACATCAATAAAATTTGCTTAAAATTTTAAATAAATTTTTTATATTTATTGCATTATTAATAAATAAACTATTGTTATTTATATAATTGAAGTTATTTTTTGTACAATTCTTCCCCAGAAAATGCTTTGCCTTTTAAATAACCCATAGTTTTGTCTTTATTTTGTCTGAATTATAATATAAATATTTATTGAATTAAATGAATTATAACATTAGCTGATGCAATCAAACACATTTTTATTTTAATGCTAACTTTAAGGTATATGTATACGTTTTACAGCAGGCGTGCTCATCCAGTAGGTACAATTGGCTCACAATAACAAACACAGAATTCGTGGAAGCACAATACGCAAAATGTTCACGGACAAAAATCGATCGGCATTCATACCAGCGTTGCCGTTTTGGTTAAATTGGACTAACATTGGTAGTTTCATTTTTCTTCGGTAGTTTGGTTGGTTTGATGAAGCTCTTGGTAGGCAAACAATATTTTGAGAATACAACCAAACTGAGCATTTACATCGCTAAATTATTGAAATGTGGAAGAAAAAAGTCGACTCAAATCGCTGAGCTATCGGAAAACATGCAAGTGAAAAAACAATAGCTGATTTGCGAGCTAGAAAATGTTCGCTAACAGTTGATGAAAACAACCGGCGTATGAGTGAAGAAATATTTGGTGCTTGTTGCAGGATATGTCGACAACGCCAGCGCAATTCATGACCGCTTTTTTGCATTGTTAGAGCTTGGGAAATTAGATGCGATGTAAATTTTTAATGTTATTAAAGACTTTTTTAATTCTAAAAATATTCCGTTAAAAATTCGATCGGACTAGCAACAGATTATTAAATGCTAACAGTAAGGTATATACGTTTTAGAGCATATTTTATATGCGGGTATGCCATACCCTGCCCCATACTCTTTGTAACACTTTGTTACCACACTCCCGTCGAGTTAATAATGAGCAATTTTTTTGTAGTTTGGAAACTGATTTGATAGGCTCTTTGGTTCCTAAAAATATTTACAAGTGGCAACACTGATTCATACACTGCTGCCTCGCGTTGGCTCGCACTTACTCAGCTGTATGTTTGTATCATTGATTTGTTATTGGGGTTGAACTATTTTTTGCAATTCCCATAACGATGTTGTTGTAATTGTCGCATACTCTTTGCAACATTTTGTTACCACACTCCCGCCGGGTTAATCTCATGTTGGGGAAGGCAATAAGACGTGCACCGCGCATGCACCAATAACAAAAAATTTGCCTTGAAATTTAGCAGAGAATCGTTTTCGGCCATAAGTAGTAGTGCCGCTACAACAACAACAGCAAAAACAACAGGTAAAAAAGGAAGGTCAAAAAAGGGTTCTAAGCCTGCCGAAGGAGATACAGAGAATGGACGGTGCAAATTATGTTTACCCGTTTGTTTTCGTTAATCAATAAAAGTAAAATATGGATGTGTGTATAAACATACATATGTACATTAGGGTGGTCCAGAAACACACAGGAAAGCCAACATTTTGGAATTTTCTTGCTGCCACCCATGATGTATGATTTTACAAACTTTTTTTTTAAAACGTGCGTGTTGTGGTTACGAAACCATAAAATAACAAATTTTTGTAAAAAAGAGATGAGATTATGGGTTATGAAAAAGGAGTTAGTAAAATTTAATATGCTTGATAATTTTGTTGTTTCAAGATTTCTAAAGGGTAATATTTTTATTCGATAAAAAAAGATTTTATCTTCAACGGTTACATAGCAATTCTACGAAAAAGTTTATTTTCTCCATAAAAATATATGGAAGACTTCAAGGCCTCGGCGGCACGGGTAAATGTTAACCGATTTCAAAATAATAAAAACGGGTCTCCTTACTTTCGATATTATTCAGTTCTGGGGGGTGGCTGGGGAAAAAAATGTTGACCACTCTAATATACATACATATATCAAAGTCGCAATCGAAGCACTCGTGTCAAAAATAGCTGCCGGTTTATGCTCTCACATATGCCTTATGTTGCGCCCTTTGTTGATCAACTGCAGTTTCTAGCTACGATGGGATTCAATGAGGAATGAATGTGTGTAAATTTTTATGTATTGCATTATTATACAAACTTAATGTTATTTTTTGTTGCGTTGTTGCGTTTTGCCGTCTGTTGAAAAACATCCATAAAAATATATTATTTAGCATTGTCCATTTGTAAATTTGATACATTGTAATCGCTACAATCACTGCAGAATTAGTATTACAACGTGAGCAGCCGCTGTGCATACTTAGGTGCCATAGATATGTATGTATGTATTGGACATACTGTTTTTACATGCATACATAAATATATATATATATATATATATATATATATATCCACATACATTTATGTACGAAACGATGTTGAAATTAAAAATGCATCATACTTGCTCATTTAGAAGGTGGTAATTAAATATGAAAATGCGCATGCGCACAACACACACGTAAATGCAACATAGGCACTGCTATTAAAATTTAAATAAATGCTTCTTTGATTTAATACAGTTTGAATGTTTTACCGGTTGTTGTTGTTTCTGCTAAAAAAATCTGCAGCAAACTGGCTAACAAGTGTCATTCTACATTTTAAAAGCACTTAACTTTTTTAAATTTTTACATCATTTGTAAATAAATTTTCATTAGCGTTTCCATAATTGGATTTTGCGTTAATTTTTATTTGCCATTCAGCCATGTGCCAACGATTCGGAAAAAATATGTATGTATGTATGTATGACGAGAGATATTTTTCAAAAGCAAAGTTAAGAAACATACAAATTTACATACATATGTGCATAGGTACATACATATTCAACATTTTGGCTGCTTAAATAAAACTAAATAAAATGGTCTTCGATTAAGGCCGTCGATGACATTATTTTAGCCAAAAATATTTTTCCTGTAGGCTGAAAAATGTGTCATGTTTTTTGTTTTTTATTTTTGTTTATTTTTTATACTACAGTGCAAAAATGCAGAGACACCAGCATTGATGGTTGTTGCGTAACAAAACGTCAATATACACAAATACATATGTAAAAAACCTCAAAGCATAAAAAAATAAAAGGTAAGGGGCAATAAAACCCCTTTAAATTCTCAAAAAAGTAAGTTAAAAGCTAACACTCAAATTTATAAAAAATGAAAAGCTTTAAACGCTTTATAAACTGAAAATTTGTATGAAAATATCACTTTATAAAGCTTTTAAATCTACTTTATTTTTTTACGAATAAGTCTATTAGAAATCATCTAAGTGGTAAATATTTAAAAATTAAGGAATGGCGGTCAAAGAGTACAAAGAGCAGTCTGGCCGGAAAACGTCAAGTAAGCTTCCGGTTGTAACTTTTTCCTAGTTTACGGCGAATATGTAGTAAGCCAGAAATTGCGACTCATCAGCAATAATTGTTGTTGTTGTTGTAGCGAGATTACTAAGCACTGCCTAAATCGGTTTGTCCATCAATCATTGTCGTCGAGCTCAACTAACGGTAGGCCCAGAAAACGAGCTATTTACACGGGGTGGGACCAGAGGGAGAGGGGTGTTAGTTGAGTTGGCATGCGAAGAGGTGATTGGTATCATCAGGAGAGTCTATACATGCCGTACACTCATTGCGGATAATCGTTGTAACCGCATACAAATTCCACAAAGATTTTTGGGGAATGATGCGGGAGTGATTTCTGGCTGGAGTACGGGAACAGGATTTATATGTGTGACCTTGTCGCCCTTTCTTACAAACCCACTTAAGCGCCACGTGTGTGCGTAAGTGTTGGTTTCAAGAGCAATTCCAGAGAATGGCAATTCTTTCAATTTTTTGGAGTTTCGGGTGTAGTCGCGTTTTGTAGGGAACTTAATACCTGGAGCATCCTGTTTTGGCCAGCGCCATCTGACGGTCTTTCGCGTAAGCTTGGCACGCTTCTAGCGCTATGCGATTTTTGATGAGTTGGCAGCACATGTCATTTATCTGTCATTTGCAGGGAAAAAATATTCATCACTTGTAAGTTTTTGCAGCGTCTTTTCCAGAGTTTTTGCGAGGAATTCTTGGTAAGTTTGTTAAATAATATGCTTGCAAGGGCTTTCCCCTCCTATATATTACTATAACACTATACAATAGTTAAAAAATGCGATTTATGTATGTACATATGTGAACAAGAGTGAAGTGTATTGGTCTACGCTCGGTGAGACAATCTCGCAAAATTGTGGAAATTTCTGTAGTTCCTGTTATCCTAATCGCAAATAGTATCACAAAGTACCTCAGACAACTTATAAATGTACTGTAGATAGTGATATTGCAAAAATCAAGCCACCATGAGAAGCGCTTCTAACACGATTCAAAAGTGAGGTTATGTGTGGTGCTTTCACTTGTGACTGCGCCAAGTTTAGCCAACTTTGGCTCAGACAATTTTTGTCGACTGTGGCCAGTTGAATTGCTATTTACACGGGTCAATTTTTCGGCCAGTGTAAGGGTAGCTTTTCGTTTCATTTGCTTTGCATGTACATACATGTATTTAGTTATTTGCGTTAGATACCCAAACTTTTTCTTAAACATTCTCACACATAGGTCATGGCCGATTCTGATGATGAATATGATCGCAAGCGTCGTGACAAGTTTCGTGGTGAACGAAGTTCAGGAGATAGCTACCGTTCGGAAAGACGAGATGATCGACGCGGCGGTGGAGGAACTGGTGGAAGTGGGCGCGATGATTGGGCGGAGCGGTAAATATATTTGGAAAATTATTTTCGTTATAAAATCTAATGCAAACACTACAAACAGAAACCCTTTCCGAGGAAGTGGGGGAAGTGGAGGAAGCGGAAGACCCAGGCCCGACTATCGAGACTATCGGGGAGGTGGGCGTGAGCGCTATGGTTCGCCAACCCGAGAAATGCCGCCAGCTAAACGTATGCGTCCGGACTGGGGTGACGATTTGCGCGCAAATCCTCGTTATGGTATGGTTCCGACACCGCTCTTAACGCCCAACTATTATTTACTTCTATTAATTTAATGAAGGTTATGATCCGTATCTTATGCATGCCTGGAACGAACACTATGCAGCTCATAGCTATCATGGGGGTTTCGCAGGTCATGGGCATGTTCCCCATGCAGTACGCGACCCACCGAGCACAAACGATTTGCAGACTCAACCTGCCATGCTTACGCTAAAACAATTCTTAGATACCCAGGACGATGGTATTTCAGACTCTGAAGTTTTGCGAAAGTACAGCGAGTACAAAATTGAGTTTAAACGCCAACAATTAAATGAATTTTTCGTGGCGCACAAAGATGAAGAGTGGTAAGTTTTGAGAAAAGCGTAAAAGAAAATTAACAAATTAAACACCAGGTTGCTTGTGAATACATATATACATACAAAGCTCTAAAGTCGTTTGCTACTGTTCTAAAAGCGCTTCTAAAATGAAACGTTGCAACTGGAAAGTTTTTAAAGTTTTTGTTAACTTTCTTTTACCTATACGTATATATTTGAATTAACTACCTCTTTTAAAACTGATTGATATGAATTAAAATTTAAAATTGTAAAGTTTTGTATAATGAAGTTTTTCTCTACAGCTATTTGCGTATGGGGAGCTATACGTTACTTGAGATTTGCTGTTGAACTCATGTATGTGCAAAATATTGTGCAGCTGGTTGCAGCAACAGCTCAATTTTAGCGAAAATGCTACACACGCACTCGCTCGTAGCTACTACAATATGTACCCAACTACCACTACTACTACTATCACCTTCTCGTTCTCGCGTTGCTCGTATATATTCAGAAATATATAACGAGATTTTCGAATTTTTGTAAATTTTGCACTGGGCGAGCAATGCTCTGGTGTGTTAATTTGATCGCGTTTTAATTTTATCCGCCTTTAAATTCAATCGAAAACACATACCAATAAGATATGAAAAAATTTTAACCAAGAGGTAAGATTTGGGTATTTAATTCATAGTTAAATTTTAATGATATGGAAGAAAATTTTGTTACTTTTCAACTACTTCTACGGCACCAGGGGATAATTCCAAATTTTTAGATTAACGATTAAATGTGTGATTTAAGTGAAGTTGTTAATCTTCGAAAAAAAGTAATACCTACTGCTAACCATGGGAAACCAAAATCCAATTTTTTTTAAAATAAACCAGCCTTTATTTTACTACATAGATACATATGTCTAATAATTTTGATGAGCTTGCAAAAGCATACATGTGCATACATATGTGTATTTAACATATGCATTTAGTTCCGATCGCTTAACCAATGCCTCCTATTTTATTTGCTTTTATTAGGTTTAAAAACAAATATCATCCTGTAGACAGTGTTAAACGGAAGGTAGAACAACTTGGTTTCTTACAGGTAACTTACCGTGATTATACGAAATGTTATGAGAATTTTTTTCTAATATCAAATTTATAATACAACTTATTTAGAAACGAGTTGAAGTTTTTAATGAACTCTTGGAAAATGGCCAAATAAAGGCAGTGACCGTTGATACATCTCAAACGGATCCCTTGCTTCGTCTGCTTGACACAGTAGTTATAAAACTGGAAGGTGGTACTGACGACGATCTGAAAATACTCGATGAGAAACCTCGAGAGTATACCTTTCCGGAACGAAACTTTGATAAAAAGCCGGAACGTGACGATGATGTGATTATAACTTCGGTGGGTAAGAAACGCAAAGAAGTGGAGGATGAACCGAAAGTCGTTTCGCCGCGTCCGATACGTCGCGCACCCGTTTCTGATGATGAAGAAAACTGGGACGATGATGATGCCGATGACAATAGAAACTCGACCAACAAAAGTGACGATAAAAGAGATATGTCCGATGACGAAGATAAAAGTGAAGATGACGAAAAGAGCAAGGATAAAAAGTCTTTGAAACGTAAACGATCCAGCTCAGAATCATCTTCTTCATCGTCCTCAGATTCGGACACCAGCAGCTCCAGTTCTAGTGATGAAGATGATGATGATAAAGTAAAAGAAAAATATGATTTAAATATAGTCAAAGAGGAGAAGGTAGAATCCGAAAAGGATGAGCCCGACGAAATTAAAGAGAAAAATGACGATAAGGTTATAGAGGCTGAGCAGAAAGTAGAACCGGAGACAGTTGAAAAGAAAGTCAACGGTGAAGATGTAAAAACTCCAGAGCCAGAGCCAGAGCCAGAGCAGGAGCAAGAGCTTACCCAAAATGGTTTGGACGCAGAGAAGGCGACCGATGATGTTGGTGAGAAAAATGACGTCGTAGAAAATGAGCAAAAGGTTGATACTGATAAAGTGGATGAAACTAAAAAAGATGATGACATTAACAAAGCTGTCAGCTCAAACAATGATGATAATAAAAGTGCAGAAACAAATGCCGATAAAGCTGACTCAGTTGCTGGGGAAGATAACAAACAGAGTGTAGCTGAGAAAAACAAAACGAATGACGACCAACCTGAGACTATCGACTTGGACAAAGTTAAGGACGGACCACAGCCGCGCGCGCTTCACCGTACATCTTCGATATTCTTGCGGAATCTTGCGCCATCCATAACTAAAGCAGAGATTGAAACCTTATGCCAACGTTTTGATGGCTATTTGCGCGTGGCCATAGCCGATCCTTTGGTTGATCGTCGATGGTATCGTCGTGGCTGGGTAACATTCAAGCGGGACGTGAATATCAAAGAGATCTGCTGGAATTTAAATAATACGCGTCTGCGCGATTGCGAGATGGGCGCGATTGTGAATCGTGACTTAAGTCGACGTGTGCGACCGGTGAATGGAATGACAGCACACAAGTCCATCGTTCGCGCCGACATCAAACTATGCGCAAAGATTACGATGAATTTAGATGGAAAATTCAAACTATGGGTAAATATTGATTGTAAGTTTTATTGTAAATTTTTTTTTTCAATTGTCTATTCAATAGGATAAGGAGTCTGACGGAAATGTTAAACAAGAAGCCGAAAATTCCACAGGCAATGCCGACACCGGTGCATCATATGGCTTTAAGTCAAATAATCCAGTTCTTCAGAATATTACGGATTACCTTATCGAAGAAGCATCAGCAGAAGAGGATGAATTACTGGGCATCTCTGGCGAAAATAAAGAATCGGACGGCGAGACAATTGAGAGAGATGCACCACTCATTTCAGTGCTTGATAGCTTGATTTTATATCTTCGAATTGTGCATTCAGTTGATTTTTACAATCACTGCGAGTATCCATACGAGGATGAAATGCCAAACCGTTGTGGCATAATACACGCCCGTGGTCCGTCACCCTCAAAAGTTTCACAAAATGATATACAGGATTATATAAAGAATTTCGAAAGCAAAATGCAAACGTTCTTGGCGAAGACGACCACAATTGACAATGAAGAGCTCAAGAATTTGGGAAGCAAAGACGCCGAGGCTGAGGTGGAAAAATTCGTACAGGCAAACACGCAGGAATTGGCAAAAGACAAATGGCTATGCCCGTTGTCGGGCAAGAAATTTAAAGGACCAGAATTTATACGAAAGCACATATTCAATAAGCACACCGAGAAGGTAGATGAAGTGCGAAAAGAAGTGGAGTTCTTCAATAATTATTTGCGCGATCCCAAACGGCCACAACTTCCCGAGCATGCTAGTGCCACTAAGCGTACAACCTCGGAGTCTGGTGGTCTAGGGTATGTTTATTATCTGCAATATTTCGCTCTTGTTTTGTTTATAAAGACGTTTTCTCTTTTACATTAGGTACCGACCACCGGTATATCCGCCTGCATTTTTGCCTCCATACGCTCCCTATGCGCCGCCTATTATGATGCCCGGTCGTGGTGGACGCGGATTTGGGGCTGGCCGCAGGTAGTTTATAATTTTGGAATCGATATATTTTTATATATATATTCATATTTTTCGTAGTAGTTTAAGTACTTTATTTATTCTTAATTGTAGTTTGTATTGGCCTATTTGTTTTGCTTGTCGAAGTTTTATTTCTTTATCCACTGTATACTTTACGAATGTATTGTGAAATTTGTTGTGTACAAACTTTTTACAGAGAACCAATGGAGCAGCAACGTCGTATAATTGGTTATCATGACCTGGATGCGCCGGCAAATTTCGATATGTTTGATTAAATTGCTGATTCCTAGCACTTCTACTACAACAGTTTACAACTGCTCTAATACACGCCACATTTCAGAAAATATAAAAAAAAAGAAAAAAAAAACTAAACACACGCACTAAGTAATGTCGTTAATGGGGCAAAAGGAATATACTATTCACCACAAAAAATGGCATTCAGCGTATTACTAACCATGTACAATTTATGATTTTTACATAAATATGTAGTAACAACGTTCTAGAGGTTGTGCTTAGTTTACAGTTATTTTCATAGAAAATTATCGCGCCGAAAACTTTTTAAAGCACTTAATGAATGCTGCTTGAAATTGAAATTGATGTTAATTTTGAGTTTTTTTAATTTTGTTTCTTTAGTTTAATGAACTAAGTAATTTTAAATAATTCCTAAAAAAAAAAATAAATAAAAGAGATTAAATATAAATAAATCGTATTTATGCTTATATGCTTACAGACCCGCTAATAAGTATCGTCAATTAACACAGTACAGGGACTTGGATGCCCCTCAAGAACCAGTTGACATATTTGACTAAAGCTGAATGAATATATTTATCCACTGTACTACATACAATAAAATTTAAGAATTTAAATGTAAACAAAGAATTAATTAAATTAAATAATACCCTAAAATTTTCTTATAATTACTGTACGTAACGTTAAACTATATTTGCACAATAAACAAATATCAAAGGGTGTATATCAAGCTTTAGATTTAAAAACGGTGTTGAGAAGAATTATTAAAAATTTTAATAGTAATAACACTATTTTTATTAAATACGTAGATTGAAAATGAGTAGTCGATTGCTAACTGATTTATTATGTAATTAACTGTTGTTCTTTATAAACGTATCCAGTTCATTAAGCGACTTCAGTACAGCATCGCTCAACTTGCTGCCTGCAACATTATCCAACTCCTTCTCCAGTATCTTGGCAGCTTTAAGGAGCTTCTCGCGAGCTGAATTAAATGCATCCAATGCTCTCGATGTGTCATCTTCGCTCTTATTGGCATTGGAAAGTAGACGTCTACCATGTTCAACCAGAACCGTTTGCATTTCGTACAGTATAATGCCAACGTAAATGGACAAGCGTATGGTATAAGGGTCTAGTTTTTGACAGATGCCGTAAAGCTCCTCACAAAGCTGTAGTTTCTTAGTCAAGAGTCCATCACCTAGTTTTTTAAGCAAGTATCCAGACTCGGTGCCGTATAACTGAATAAGCGTATGTTTTAAATTGAACAAATGGTAGTGGTGCGGATGCAAAAACTTCGATAGTTTTTCAATAAGCGCCTCCAGCTGCTTCACTGTAGGTTTGCGTGCCAACAAGCTTTCAACTTCATCGGTCATTTGTGTAAGAAGATATCGTACCTACATATGTACATATGTAAGAAACAATCGGTGCGGCTATCACTGAATCCAACGTAGTCCGATTTGCGTAAAATCTACGAATGTATGCTTTCAAAGTATATGCTGCATACAGATTCCACGAAAAATCGGACTACGATGGATTCAGTGATAGCCCTGAATGTTGATTTTTTTTAATGACCGCTCACATGCAATCTTACATAGGTACTCTACTCACCTCCTCCCCGCTGATGGTGACCGGGCACTTATTGCATGTCCAATCGCTCTTCATATCCAGTGAATCCTTCGGCAAGTGTATGCCATCACAAGATTTTCCCTCGTCGCCCATGCAAAGCATTGAACTAAAATGGCTGGCAAATTCTGTGGGGTCTCGGCAGCGTTCACATTTACACAGAAAGTGCTTTGTCATGGCCAAGTGTTCCTGACGCATCTGTGTGCCCCACAGCATATTCGAGTACATGATGATGAGGTGCTCGTCGCGCTCAATATCTCTACCGGCTATAACGGATATCTTGAAGCCGTTGCGGTGATCGAATTGAAAGTAGCAGTTTGGTTGGCAGGCGTGCTCCATCATGCAGGCTGTGTAGTAAACGCCGCTCAACTCAAGGCCTGATGGCAAATTAATACACATATAATTCGTCTCGATGATGCCACAAATACGATGCAGCACCGCGTTATCACTCCTGCAGATATTTTTGCTTTTGTTTTTGTTCGACGCTTTTTAAACGCTGCAGAAAGTTCCGTTGTAGATAAGACACAATCCGCTTTTCGGCATCACTGTACATGGATGAGATATGAACTCATCAATACATACATATGTACATACATAAGATTAGAAATGAGTAATTTGCTTACTTGTGTAACTCTGAGCCAATGCGTTCCTTCTCATGGCTTTGCATATCCATCAGTTCGGCCCATTTTTTCGGATTTTGCCGTTGCAATAATAAACACTTGAGCACAACTAAGGCGTCCGAACGATAGTAGTCGATGAGTGAGCGTGGATCTGAAGAAGCTGGACCAGGTCCCAGCGTGAGTATGGTGCATTCAGCGCTATGGAGATTTGCGTTGTCCAAACCGCCGCAATTCGTCGAACATGTTGGCCATTGACATCTGAAAACAATCAGACATTCAAGGCACATTAACAAGGTAGTTCTAGATTGATTTTACTCTACTGAGACTACCTTGTTAATGTGCCTTGCAGACATTTAAATTTTTATAACTTCCGTTGCCCGGAAGTAATACATTTGATAAAATCAAAGCTGAGTCACCGTATAATACATATGTATGTATGTACGCATGTATAAAAAAACATATAAAACCTATAAAATTTTTGTTTTGGGTCTTAATTTTATAGTTGAACAACTTACTTCGGACAGTGATGAATTCCCATACGGCAGGGTGTGAAACATCCCACACATGGCATAACTGGCACTTGTTCTTCGCGTTCGTTCAGATACCATTTTGGACCGACAATAATGGGTGTTTCAGTAAAAATGACACTGCCTGCTTTAATGCTGCGTGTGGCCTTTAAGTAACGGCCTAAATCTCTATCTTTGGCTATGCGGAATGGCCGACATTCGGTTTTGTGTTGCTTCCAGTGCTGCTTTTGGTGCTCGGCGCCGCAATATTTGACCAGCTTGCAAGCTGAGCAATAAAGTTTAGCGGGTGTTTGGCACACGGCACAGTTTGTGGATGAAAGCGATTCTGACGGTGAGGTCGACATATCTGAATGCTTTAAGTGTTTATCAGTTTTCGCGCAAAAAAATTAGGAATTTATTGATTTTTAGACTATACGATGCTTGTATAATTTTTGTTCAATTAATTTAATTCGTATGTCTGGGTCTCTTTAATGTATACAGATGAAAATATGTTCATATGCCTCAATGTATTGGTATTTTGGTGTGTTATTTATAGCACACGACAACTATTTCCGCACTCTGACACTTTCCATGCACTTCTGTGATCTGTTGGTACAAAGTGCTAAGAATTTTCATTTAAAACATTTCTATAATTAAGAGGTACATGCATGTGGCACGAAATTTGGATTTTGGAGAAGTGTTTACTCGTTTGATGATCCTCACTGACTGCCGATGGGTTTTAAAGGTGTAAAGAACAACTCATTCGCTCTCAAATGAAATTACTAAAACTCTCGGAAGCTGTGAGATTTGAATGCATAAACAAACTAAAAAAGCTCTTGCTTAAAACATACATATGTATACTCTAAACATAATGATATCTCTTAAATGGTACACCTCTCTTACTATACTCCAATGTAGGTACGTATCGTATGGGATGAGAAAATTGAAGAATATGTTTTGATACAAATTAAAATAGTAAAAGGCTTTAATTTTACATACAGATCCGGTCAACAAATTAACAAAGCGGTTAAATGTTTGTTTTTGCAAAAAATATATATGCACATACATACATATTTATTGTATTTAAATTTATTATTATTATTATTATTTATCTTTTAATCACTTCTTAGTTCAATTTTATCTTGATCTAATAGATGTGGATGTTGTTCCAGAACCTGTCGCTGCTGTCGCATATTTTTCACAACACCTCGTATATTCCAGCCATGTCTCAGCAAGGAGTTTTCGACGTTGAAGTGTGCGTGTCGTATGCAGCGTATAGCTGTGCAGTGCGCCACTGTTCGTAATTCAATGCCCATTTCATTTACCAACGCCGCTAAATATTCTTCACATTCGTTGATCGCATGTATCTCCAATGTAAAATCGGGACGTTGGAAATCAATCAGTTTGATGCCATAAATTATGGGTTGTGTATTTTCAGCTGGACGAACTAGTCCTTTGCAAGCGATTTCGTAAGCCGCTTGCGATTGCAGATCTACACCACAGAGTTCGAACATTTTACGTTGGTGTGAAGCTTGCATGGAGGCAGCCAATGAGCTCATCCGTTCTGGATGCACGTGCCGATAATCGGAGCGCACAGTAATGCGGGCATCTGGAAAATTTGTTTCCGTCGCAAAGCCAAAGCGTCCGGTGACATGATAGGCCCGCAGCGGCCGATTTCTTTGTATATTTTGTGATTGACGTATTCCCTTATTAATTCCAAATACTGTAATATGAAATATTTTCTGAAATTCCATATAGTTATTTATGTATGTTCATGGAGTAAAGGGTAAACTTACACAGTACACCACTGGTGTGTATGCCCAGCCCAGCAACAAGTGCACAACGTATATCGGATATTTGATATCGTGGTCCTGTGGCCAAGATGTGATCAGATAAATCAATAGATTCTATTTTTCGTAACAATGGATTTGCTGCTCCTCCTGGTTCCAAAAGCGGTGTTTCTAGTTTACGAGGTTCGCGGACATGCATTTCATTTAAATCTAAACAAAAGAGAAAAAGAAATTTCATCTACGCTGTAAAGGACATTCAACTCGTGGTTGTTGTTGTTGTTGTAACCGCATACAAATTCCCCAAAGAGTTTTGGGGAATGATGCGGGAGTGACAGTCCTTGGTCAGATATGAATCTGCGTCGTTCCGGTTACGTAGACCCGACTGTCGTGGGAACGTTTAACTCGTGGTAGGTACCTACCTTTGGTTATGTTGTGGAGTATCGCGTTTTTTACATGCTTGACTTTCATTCCTGCCGGCTTGTAGATGTTCATAATCCCATTTAAATTTCTGAACACTGTGCGGGCGTCGTAAACCTTTGTCAAAGACATTTTGTATTCAAAAATCACTTCAGGTGCAAATTGTAAAAATGTTTTTTTTTCGCTTAAATTCGTTTAACAGCTGATCTCGACAGTATCTGTCAAAAAGAACTGGAACCTATCGTCTTACTATCGATGGTTTTCGATGTTAAAAAAACTATCGACAATACCGTTAATACTATCGAATTCAAATAATAAACGAGAAAATTCAAAATTTTATTTTCCAAAGCATTTTATTAGTAACAGTGGATGGCATCCAATATATTTTTGTACTTATTTTAGTAGCCTAGCTATAACTTTTATATAAATGAATGTAAGATTGAATTAAACTCAATGTTTACTTAACCATATACATACATCTCGCGACAAAATGAGAGTTTATACAAAATGAGCTGTTTATTTATTTATTTTTTTTTAGTTAATTTGAATAATTTTTTTTATTTTTTTTTGCAAAAGTAAAGCTCTTTGTTAAACTAAAACCATGTAAATCAAAATTTCAAACTTTGTACAAAAATTAAGAAAAAAAACCATAAAAAAAAATTTCCAGTTCTTCAGAATTTTTAGAATGTAATTCAATTCTTGTATAACGAAGTGCAAAATATCGTTGTTTGTGGCATTTTTTTGTTGACGGTGTTACGAATTTTCTTCCATATAACGAAAATTCGCATGTCATTTTATTTAATGCTAAGCGTCACTTCGAAATAAGGCTATCGATAGTGACTCCCTCGATATTTTTTTTAAATGAAAACTATCGATAGTGCCATTAATTGTTTTCCACCTCTACTGTCAAATATAAATTGTTTTTCTGTTTATGCACGTGCGTTTGACTTGGGTTTGTTTGGATAAAAATTTTCAGTTTATGGTTTTCCAAGTAATCCGATTTTTATTGAATGTGCGAAATAAAGAGTTACTGAGAAATGAAGTGGACAACATCAAATTTGAAAAACCCTAATTATAATGAAAACCACGAACTCTACGTTGGCACAAGTACCGGCTCCTTCAAAAGTGAGTTGCAACATTTATTAAATCATAGCTTGGCAGGCACTTTTACGCCTGATAAAAATCATTTTAAGATGTTAAGAATTCAACCTTAAATGTAACTACAAGAAAATCTCGATCATCATCAAAAAACTTTCAGCCACCGTTTTTTCATATCATTTTTAATCAATCTATTACACAACTATAAATCTGCTTAATACAACACCATCTTTTTCGTAATACATTAAAATTTCTCAGGATTTGTGCCCAATTTCGAGGACAATCCGTTTGCCCAACGTAATTTATATGATGTCAACAACCTTGAAAAAGATGATCGGGTTACAGCTCTATCTTTTGGGAATGACACCTCTGAAATTTTAATTGGACGTGCCAAACAGAATGCACAGCTATATTCATTGCATACTGATAAAATAGAGCGCGCAATCGATCTAAAATTTGCCCCCGTAGTGGGTATTGCACGTTTTGGCGAATATTTAGTGACAGGCTTTTCAAATGGCCAAGTGCAGCGCATATCACTTGAAAATAGCATTGAACCAGAGTCTGTGGTTAGTAGCGGCGATGACATGGCACATTTACGCCAATGTCCCACAAGTCGTAACCTAGTAGCCACCGGAGGTAAAGGACGTCAAAACAATTTGAAAATTTTCGATATGGCTGCCGATGGTAAACAATTGTTCAGCTCGAAAAATTTGCCCAATGATTATCTTCAGCTGGAAGTACCAGTATGGGACAGTGATGTGGGCTTCATAGATTCGCCGCATACACTGGCTACCTGTTCACGTTACGGTTATGTTCGTGTTTATGATACGCGCAAACAACGACGTCCTGTACAATGCTTTGCTACCGAGGAACAGATGAGCTTTGCCACTCTAACAGCACATGGGAACTACATTTATACCGGAACAACAATGGGAGCTATGAAGGTATGTTGATAAAATATGATATATGATTAAAATAAAAAAAAGACTAAAAAGAAAATCATAAATGCAGGCATTTGACATTAGGCGAATGAAAACCTTCGTGCATACTTACAAAGGCTTCACTGGCGCCATCAGTGATGTTTCACTGGATACTTCTGGCAAATACTTGGCCTCTGCTTCCTTGGATCGCTATGTCCGTGTTCATCATGTAGACTCTACAGTCCTTCTCTATCAATGCTATGTAAAGTCAAAGGCTATGCGAATCCTAATACGAGAATCACCGGAAAACCACAACTGTGCTTCAACTGATGCGATAGAAAAGGATGAGATTGAGAGTAAAAGCTCAAAAGTTAATGACAAAACAGCAAAGCATCATGAACCAGAAGATAAGGAGTATGAGGACATGTTTTTGAACATGCAAACTGTATGGTGAGTAACCAGATTTGAAATATAACATTGCGTTGAGGTTTAATATAATATTAAAATTTTAGCAGTGAAAATGAAGATAATGATGAAAATGAAGGCGAAACTGAAGCAGAAGAAGAAACAGAAAGTAATACCAAAATCGGAACTAAGCGAAAAGCGAATAGGCATGCTGGTAAAGATAAAAAGAAAAAAGAATGAACGGGATTTTCTAAGTACCTATTTTAAATAGTTTTAAAAGTATGTATGTACATATGTAAGTTGTATGTTTAGTTGGAGATTATCGTAATTCGAAAATAAAAGGCTTATTCATTTTGCTTCAAAAGGATATTTATAGATTACTTGTGATACTTTTTAATTTAACATTGAATTTAGGCTTAAAATATTGTACTTTTTCACTTTTTTTAGAACTTATATTTCATAATTTAGTGCAATAAGATAAATATTTTTAATGTGTACATAAACGCTATAAGGCAAAACGATTGCTTAAAAACGTCAAAGTTTCTAGTTATGTAGCTTTCTGCTTTTAATGTGAGTAACTGTTTATACGATTATTTTCTGTTCTGAGAATGATCGAGCGGCTGAAGTAGAATGCTTCGGGCCTTGTAATTCACGTATAAACGATGTGTGCAGTAGTAGACAAATTCAATTAGAGATACCATACTAATACCCAGGCACAAATTGAATACTCCGCCCAAATCCGCTGCATAGTTGTAAATATTATAAATATATTTTTAAATTTACCTACGCCATTGCTTTGTTAGCCAACATTACTCACACAAAAGTCCGATCCACGACATGACGACCACTTTTCGTATTGCTGGTACTGTCTGCCTAGTCAAGTAAGCGCGAACGATAAAAGTGTCCTGTGAGTCAATCGTCATGCTGCAAATATGTGCGCATATGCATGTATTTTGAAATATAAAAAACCGTTTGGTTCAATGTCCAAATACACCTACTAGTGTGAGCTAACCGAACAGTTGTGCAATTTTAGATCAGTTTTGTAGGCCAAAGTTGAATAGGTGACATCATAGCAGTTTGGTAGACAACTGTCGCACTTTACACTTTTAAATGCATCTAAACACATACATACATAAAAAGAATAGTGGGGTTAAATGAAACGTCCTTTGTATTTTTTAAGGCTCTCTCTATACCATAGTTAGCCGAATAACATACACTGTCGTTTAACTTGCACTCGCGATAAGCAGCCACAGCATTGGGTATGTGATAGGGCACACATTTGCAAGTCTTCATTATCGCTTCCGTTCGACAAGCGAGCGAGCATGCTGCCTGCCGGTAATTATGCAGCTCGAGATCGTCTGAAATGAGGCAATCGCGTTTACCTTGCGACAATTCTAGCACCTCAGTTGAAGAGCTTTGTACAGTTGGTGAGATTTCAACGAAACTTTCGGAGTTCGATGTAATTGTAACCGACGATGTGGCTTCTGTAATATAGTCCATGGGATGGTGCGCCAAGACGATCAAGCCAGTTGAAAGATTGCGTTCGGAGCCCTCTACGCCCACCACAGTTAAGCCACCATCTATGCCGAAAATATTTGCAGAAAATGGTACATATGAGAGATTTTTCGGATTATAGTTAAATGAACAACATGGACCCAAATAAGAAGTTGTCGATATGAAGGACAGATATTCGTGCTGCTGACGGCACGGGAACTCTTTGATACCCCAATAGCAACGCTTGACGAAGTCATCACAACTGCCGCTAACGGCTGTGGCAGCATCATAAATAGTTTTATTATTGAGACGTAGTACTTCATCGGCATATTTGAAACTTTCCTGTGCTGGAGCTTTCCAGTTTTGATCGGTAAAGGCGTTTATATAATCCAAGCCAATGGCGACATCGTGCGGATCGATATTGTTGGGAATGTCTCTGTGCAGTATTGGAAAGTTTTGAAAAAGTTTAATGTATAATCACAAATTTCAAATAAGTATAGACTAACAATGTTTTTATGTAACGCTGAACTCGCTCGCGATTAACTACTTTGGGACTGCATATGGTGATGCCCGGGAATGCCACGTCGGTTATGGCCAAATCACTTGATATAGTATTCAAAATTGGGTATGAGTAGAATTTTAACCATAATTTCAGGGATAAGTAAATGCCGAGCAGAAATAGGCTGATGAGTACTGTTGACCAAATCCACCTGCATATTTAGTCAAAATGCGTATATACAAATATACATACATACATACATACACAATAATATGCATCTACATAACTGTGGTATTTTGACTAAGAAACTGGAGTGACTTTAGAAGGTTAGGTTTGACTTTGGATTAAAAAAGAATAAGCTGCCCTTCAAGAATTATATATTTTTATTAAGCTTTTACTACGCCTATGGCTAGTTAATTACACAGTAGGGAGGCAAAAATATCACAGCTGAACGGCTAAATACGTAAACTTAATTTTGGGCTCTAGATTACGATACCGTTATCAGAAAATCCGTATGACGTCAAAATTTTGAGTTACATATTCGGTGGAGAAGTTTTATGAAAAAAACAAATTCAAACTTTAACAGGGAAAAAATTTTAAAAATTACAGATTTTTCCCCAATTTGTTTCGTTTGGATTGAAGCCTGTTCTTTTACGAAAAAACCAACTTACTAACGAAGAAAATCGGTTGATAAATAAAAGAATGGTGAATAGGCAAATGAAAATGCGCAATGATATTTTGTATGAAATATGAGCAGCAAAGACGACATATTTACATGGCATACTCGTACTACATGGCGTATTAGTAACATTTTACCAGCCCATATATCATTGAAAAAATCAATGCGCATTTTCCTTTGCCTGTTCACCATTTTTTTTATTTATCCACTGATTTTCTTCGTTGGTAGCTTGATTTTTTCG
>JAPVRG010000178.1:0-10445 GCA_029783565.1 Rhagoletis cerasi
CTTACGTGTATTCTAATTTGACAGGCTGCACGCCACACGCCACAAGCCTTTTATGTGTTTACAGCATAAAACAGCGAGGATCGACTTGCATACATACATAGCAACGGCTCTGCGGCGCAACGCAATTGAAAGCAGTGTTGCCACATAGCAAGTTTTTTTCCTACCAAAGTTGGTCCAAAATCGCCCTCAGCCTACCAAAATGCGACTTGCATGGAAAATGTGATTTAGGTAACATATAAACCTTATTAAAAACAAATAATTTGTACCGAAAAAAAATTTAAGTGAAGCCGCAAATTCTTCATGATCCAAAGATCGAAACTGAACCAAATTAGTATGGGACAACCCTTGAGGTACAACCTTTCTGATAAAAAATTATCGAAAACGCTCAACGTTGTCCAAAGTTATCCGCTAACATACATACAAAAAATATTCAGACGAATTGATAACCTTTTTCTTTTCTTCTCAATTCCCCTGCAAACCATGCTTTCAGATGATTCTGAATAGCAGAGAAATTTTAAAGAATTCGTACAGAAAGCGTTATCTCCTTTCCGACTTTTTTTTAGAATTTTCTAAGATGAAATGTACTGAGCATATATTTCGATTCTTTTACGAAATTTCGGAAGAAAATCGCTGTGATGTGAACATGTTTTTCAAAATTTTTTAGACTTTTCTCTCGAAAAAAATGGGAACTTCCAAAAATGGATTTACTTGAAGTATTTATGAAAGAATTTTCGTAAGTAAGATTAATCAAAAAATTAATAAATTAACTGCTTGCCTACCAAAAATCCTCGAAAATCACAACAAACCAACGAAAATACCAAAGCCTTATTTTAGGAAACGAAACTACCCATTTTGGTCCAATTGGACCAAACCGGCAACACTGATTGAAAGGTAGCAACGGCGAGTAGCACAGCGTCGACAAGATCAAATATACGAGCATGAAAGTGGGAACGACGCGGAGACAACGATTTGAATTTTGCGACAGCTACTGCTCTGTGTGCAACAGCAACGACGAAAGGCAAAAGCAAATACAAACAGTTGTACACCGAGCAAAGAGAATAAAAGAAAACAAGTGAGCATCGTCGGCGCAACACCTGCTTAACGTAAAAGAAGCACGACATCCATGCAACGAAAACTTAAAGCAAAGGGGTTGAACGGGAAAAAAGAGAGAAGCAGACAACGAAGTTAGAAAAACGTACGGTCGAGGAAATAAAAGGAGGAAATATTTTTGGAGGAGTTTAAGAATAATTTTTGTCAAGATGAAAGTTTAATTAAAAAGTCTCACGGTCACGGAGTTAAATAAGCTTTTACGGAGAGTTTAACAAAAAATAGCAATAAAGCGCATAGAATTGCCATGTTAATCGAAGCATTAGGAGGTGACGAAATTAATACTGAAGAAGTGAACGAAGCGGAGCCGTGGCTGTCATCATCAACGAATTAAAGGAGATGGTATGGAGCTTAGCGAAGTCGGTGAGTGACATTAGAACAGGTGCACAACCACCAGCGCCGGGTGGAAATGTGGATGTAGAGCAGATAGTAAGGGGAACTTCGCAGGCGACGACGTCATCAATTCTGACACAAGCGCACCCTAATATGGACGACATTATTGTCGTTTTACCGGAATTCGGTCCGTTGAAGAAGTCGACGTCATATCAACAGTTCGTAACAAAGATTGCGTAACTGCAACGTATATACGGATGGAGAGAAGAATTAATATTTTTCGTGGTTCAGCACAAAATGAAAGGCGTAGCAACGGATTGTTTAATCTGATGTTGGATAAGATATGAGCTGCAAAACGGAACCGCTCTGGAACAATTTGCTACAAGAGCGTACAATTTCTGGCATATGCTGTTGACATCGGCGAGTGGGTGTGGTGGTATCTCCCTTAATCTCAGTCAGGCAACGCATTCGCGCCTCGGCACCTACGTCACTGTTGACAGTTATAATCTCGAAACACTAGAGAACTTCGTTTATTTGGGAACCAAAATTAACACCGAAAACGATGTTAGCATCGAAATCCATCGCAGAA
Source organism: Rhagoletis cerasi (assembly GCA_029783565.1). Taxonomy (NCBI): domain Eukaryota; kingdom Metazoa; phylum Arthropoda; class Insecta; order Diptera; family Tephritidae; genus Rhagoletis; species Rhagoletis cerasi. The sequence continues at coordinate 2,030 of JAPVRG010000178.1, forward strand.
GCACCCTTGCCAACAAGTGCAACTTTGGACTGAGTAGGCCGTTTTCTGCAGCCAACTTCACTTCCTAACGCCCTGTGAAAATCGGAGTTTCCAACCGCTCTGCGTTGCAGACGTGTTATTTCGGTATGCTTCATACAAATTGAATGGGCATGAGAAATTTTTGACAACCAGACAATGCTGCCACTTTTGTTTAGGTATGGCTGTAAGAAAAAAATACTGATTTTAGTGATTTTAGTTTAATAAATAAAAACTTACGTTTTATCCACAATTTTGTCTCTATCGCAGGAAAAAGCAAACGAGAAAAAAATATGAAAAATTTATCGTTTGACGAAATGAAAAATAGCTCCAACATTAAAATCTTATGATTACGATATGTACTTTTTCGATGTTGCCAAAATAGTTTGGTTGCACGAAATGAATAATACAAAACGATGCTATCGATACGAAAATTTTAGTATTTTCTGATCGTACGAAAACAAGAATACTACCCAATAATTTTTTTTAAATAATGTTACATTTTGTAGTGTAAAAATTTTCAGCACTAAAACAAAAAGGTAAAATGCAACCAAAAAGAAAATAATAAATCAATAGATAAATTAATAAAGCAGACCGTGTATATATTTAAAAAAATTTCAACAAAACTCCCACGGTTTGTGTTGACCCAGTTTGCAGAACCATACTTCTTGCAGCTACTTAATCGTGCGGCCTAGTTATTTTGCAATATTCAAATGTTTTATTCATAACATTTGAATGTTTGTGAGTTAAGACTCCAGAATGTAATTCAAATTATTAAGTTTTACCATTCTTAAAGACATATTATATATATTATAGACAGAACTGAGCACAATGGGATGGTTTTTTCTTCTCAAAACAGTATGATAATAATGAATATGTACAAATGTTAGTATTTTCCTATATTTATGACAGACTTTCCATGAGGTATGTATATTTATTTCTGATGAAAAAATGATTTTTGTAAAAGCATGTATTTGATCTAACGGATTTCGCGGGAAACGTATTTTATAATCAGAGCAAATGCACTTAATTATGTATGGAAAGATTTTTTACTAAATTTCTATATTTGATAACGAGGTTCATATGCATGCACATTTATATAGGTACATTCACACACATATATACATAAATATGTACACATTTCTATAACTTCGACCATATACATATGTAATTATGTACATATGTATAAGTAGCACAAAGTTTCCTTAACGCCACTGAAGATTTATATAAAAGACCTGCTGCCACATTTATTCAAAAGTACAATTGAACACTTTGATGACGGTGAGCACAAAAATTCTCAAATAATTGACCGTATTAATATGTATATCTAAATCAAAAGTAAATATAGTATACCATTTGTTAATCCAATTCTCATCTTCATATATATGTACATACATACATTCATGAATTTGCAGGCACAACTTTTTTGAATTAAATAATATGGCACACTGGAATAAAAATCAATCGCTATCTATGATACATCATTACGCATGAACTTGAATAGTTGCAAACACTTGAATAACACTCACATATTCATACCAGAGAAAAAATCAAAGGATTAGGTAAATTGGTATACTATATGTACATAGACATATGTATGCATTCAGGTATATTTAAATTCACAAAAGTAAACACTTACGTTTCGCAACATATTTAAACTATATCTCTAACGTATTTATGTTACGAAAACTATTCAACTTTTTATGCGAAGCCGTTTTCAATTGGAATATCAGTTTTTGCAAGGTTAAAGTTAATGATGAAGTATTTGCAAGTACTCAATTGATTTTTCCCTTCAAGTGTTTTGCTCTATATGCGTGCTATGTAATTTTTCACTGACCAAATGGGGAAAAACGAACAAAGTTCATGATTTAGTTGTAATTTTGTTTTATTCAAGCACAATGCTGGTAACATTTAAGCCGTTTTTACGCACTTTTAAGGATATATTTTTATATTTTTCATTTTCGAAATTAACACTTCTTAAGGGAAAATGTGGATAAGTCTGTTGTAGGACAATTGCAAAACGGGAATTGAATGCTTTAACGAATGCGCATGTTTACAACTTGGCACCGTCCGGGGTTGGTTAAAGTATAACAGGACTCAGTGTAAAAGCTCAATTTGGTGGTGTAAGCTTAGGGTCACATGATAGCTTTATCGGGGTATATCAATGTATTTATTTCTGCAAGTTTACATTTTGATTTTCAAAACTGAAAGCTTTTGTAAACATTAAAATATTTAAAATGCGATACATCTTACAAATGTATGTATGTACATATGTACAGTTACTGCCAGCCGAAATGACCCACACCAAAAAAAATCTTTTCTTAATATTCACAGTCTTTCATGATAAATATGTTTTGTTGTAAAAGTTTGGTTCATGTTACAATAAAAACCATAAAAACCTAAACTCCAAACTTTGTGCAAAAACTAGGAAAATTCGATAAAATTTCCATTAATTTTCAAGAAAATGTCCGACTTTTTGATCAGATTTTTTGAAATATTTTGAGTATGCAATTTTGTTGTCTCCTGAATTCTAGTACAACAAGATGATATTTTTGACAATTTTTTTTTGTGAACGGTTTTGCGTATTTTCTTCCATACAATGTGTGATTGAATTTATTTTTGTATGGGATAAAGTGGGTCAGACCGTTCACAAAAAAAAATTTCAACGGTAATTTGTAGCAACTTCAGACTTGTATCTTATTATACTAGAATTCAGTGGGTTACAAAATTGCATACATGAGATATTTCTAAAAAATCAGATCAAAAAGTTGGGCACTTTCATGAAAATTAATGGAAATTTTATCGAATTTTTCCAGTTTTTGTACAAAAGAAATTTTTTTGGTGTGGGCCATTTTCACTGGCAGTAACTGTACATATGTACATACATACAAACATATGTACGTATGTAGGTACATATTAGGTGTGTTACGAATATTTGCATTCGCTTATGCGAATGATTCGCACCATTTTAAACATTCGCATTTGCATCAAATAATGCAAATATTTTGCGAATGCGAAGGCGTACACACGCAGAGCGCGCAGACATCACATGTTTCTTTCGGCCAATAGAAATCGATTTTTTTTTGCTGAATAGCGGCATTAACTCTTGTATGCAGACATGTGCGACATGTACGAAAAGTATTACCACATGCAGGTAAAAAAGCGTGTTCGCCATTCATGTTCGACGGTTTTCAAAATTGTTTGATTTTAGATTCCTCGAGCGAAAGCGAAGCTCTGAAGTAGAATCTGGAGACATTAAAAAATGTGAAATTAAAGCCCAATTGAAGGCCTATTTTGAAGAAAAGCGAGCCTCTATCGATGAAACCCCTCTAGATTGGTGGAAAACTAAACTAAAATATGGTAAATAAATGCTAAAAAATTAAGAAATTAAGAGCGAACTTTTACACGCCGCACACAGGAGTAGTTCAATAATAAAACTGGTCAAAAGTCAGATTTATCAACTTTGATAAAAGTCTGTTTAAACATATTGAATAACTCAGTGAGAGGGGAGACTAGTATGTTTGCATGTGTGTATTTATATCAAACAAGTAAAGATGTCTAAGTTCGAGTGAAACCGAACATTAAATACCCGGCGCACGTATGAAACATCGTTTTTTTCACGATGCTGAAACCTACCGCTACGTGGTAAACAGGGGTGGTTCTTTTCTTTTTCAAACATTAACGATAATATGCTCAGTTAGACTTAAAGAAATAATTTAGCTGTGTTTGGTAGAAATCGATAAAACGGTTACCGATATTAACTTAAGTAGTTATAAGTGGGCGGTGTCACGCCCATTTTCCTAAAGTCCGTAAAAATATTATTTCTTGTGAATAACAACTTTGAGTAAATTACCGTTTCTAAATTTCGAAATATCGAAGATTTCATATTTATCAAATTTACCGTTATATGAAAAGTGGGCGTATTTTTAGCCCGATTTCAACCAGCTTTCTTTTTTGGTGTCAGGGAAATGAATTTTACTGAGTTTGGTAGAAATTGATAAAACGGTTACCGAGATACACATATGTAGTCATAAGAGGGCAGTGCCACGCCCATTTTCACAAAAATTTGTCATAGTCGTACTATTTGCTAAGGAATTACTGCAAACATAAATTTTGAGTAAATTAGCTTCAGTAAATTCCGATTTATCACAGACTTCGTATTTCTGAAAATTACCGTTTTATGGAAAGTAGGTAAGGGTATTGTCCGATTTCAAAACTTTTCGACCACTTCCTATGCTGGACCAAGATCAACATTTGTGTCAAGTTTGGTAGAAATTGGTAAAGCGGTTACCGAGATATATGTACATATAAATCCATGTTGTTGTTGTTGTAGCGGCTACAACAACCCCGCCCAGATCGGTTGGTGTCTCAGTCGTTGTCGTCAAGCTCAACTAACGGAGACCCAGGAAGCGTGCAGCCTCTATAGGGTCTGTTCACAGGGACAAAGGCGTTAGTTGTGTGGGGTTTTCCGGGCATACGAGATGTCTCCGCATGCCGGACAAGTATTGGACACATCTGCATACAATCTGCTCAGGTATGAGTTCTAGTCTCCCGAGGCAGATGAAGCTCCGTCTCGTCTATGTCCGGCGGTTGTGTGCCTAGAACGGCATTCATAATACATATAATACATAACTTAACACTGACTCCCTGTGAATGTCGCTCAAGGTCTGTCGGTAAGTTGTCGGGTCCAGATGTTGTTTTATGAACCAAGGTGAACGTCGGTTGGTGTAGGGAGGGCAGCGAAGGTGCTTTCAGTAACTTCCGCGAAGCCTTTCCAATCAGTTTTGTTAAAGTTGACGTAGGTCCGGTGTTCCGCGGAAGCAAAGTCGGCAGGTTTATCGATCGAGATGACTATGGGCAGATGGTCTGATGCTAAGGTCAGCATAGGTCGCCATGATATGCTGTTTATCAGACCAGCGCTTACAGTTGTTATGTCTGGCGAACTGCAGCACCTGCCCATAATCCTGGTGGGTGCGTCGTCGTTCATTGTGCAGAATGTCGAATCGTCTATCTGCTCAGCCAACTGTGTTCCCCTACGACCATTTGACAGGCTTGAATGCCAAAGATCGTGGTGCGCATTAGTCACCGACTACCATACGGGTTTCACCTCTGAGGAGCGCACCTATTTCAGGATGATATCCTGCCGGGCAGCTGGTGACAGGGGGTATATAAATGTTAAATATTTCGAGCTCGACATCGCCTGACCGGATAGCAATGCCCTGACATTCTAGGGTGGTATCCCTGCGGTCGATGTCGGCTGCGATGAGACGATACTGCACGGTGTGGTGCGTGATGAACGCTTAGCCACCACCATTATCTCGCTCGTGATCTCGACGGTTCACATTGTATCCGGCGCAATTCAACAGTGTTGAATTGCTGTGCAACTTCGTCTCTTGGATCGCAGCTATCAATATACCACGACTTCCCATGAAGACGGTTATCTCTTCAATCTTGCTCTGTAACCCGTTACAGTTAAATTGAAGGAGCTTAATATGGCTCGGGAGACGTGTAGGGGTGCGGGGGGTCAGTGATGTGTGTTGCCTGACCGCCATTGGCTGTGTGCGCTGCTGTGGAGGATGCCGACCTGTGGTGGTAGTGGGTGGCGTCGCAGCAGGAGCATGCGACCGTGCAGCGCAACACTGGCCCTCAAAGTTCCTCGTCCAATCCCGCGTGGTGCGAAGATCTGAACATGCCTTAAAGTGGCACCAGCCAAGGCAAGTGTTGCACTTGACTGATGCCACGTTACAGGATATCCTGGTCTGGCACACTGTGCAGATTGTCGGAGGAACCAGGAGTTGCTGGCGGCGGCGTGTGGGTGGTGGTGGTGGTGATGGTGGTGCGGTTGTGTCTATTGTGTGGTGTTGAGGTCTGTCTATTGTGTTGCGTTGTGTGTCTGTGGTGTTTGTGTAGAGCTGCTCAGGTGGACGGGAGGTAGCCGTGGAGGCTGCTCTGTTAGAGCAGGAGGGGCCCGCAAAGGATGTGGTCCACTGCCGATGAATCCGAAGGCCTGAGCAGACTCTAAGATGACTTCACCCGTTGCAATGGGTGTATTCGTCTCTGCCAAACACTGCAGGTGTAAACCTCTGGCCCAGGGTTGGACTCGATACTAGCCCTGAGCAGGAGGATACGTAGCAGATGCAGCCCTATGGGCGAACAACCACTGAGACATTTCACCCACCTAAACGGGGTTAGATCGCCGAAACAACAACCCTTGGTCGGGTAAAACCCGAGTCCTTCCGGTACGTAGAACCGGCTGTCGTGGGAATGACATATAAATCCATAATTGGGCGTGGCTACGCCTATTTTCCAAAAATTTATAATATTCTTATTACTCGTTAATATATCATTGTATAGATCAAATTTGAGTCAATAAGCGTCAGTAGTTACTAAAACATCGCAGTTTTTGTATTTCTGAAAAGTACCGTTATATGGGAGGTGGGCGTGGTTATTGTCCGCTTTCAAAAATTTTCGACCATTTCCTATGCTGGACCAAGATTAATACTTGTGCCAAGTTTGGTTGACGTTGGTAAAGCGGTTACCGAGATATACAAATAAATCCATAAGTGGGCGTGGCTACGCCCCCTTTTCCAAAATTTATAATATTCTTATTACTCTTTAATATATCATTGTATATATCAATTTTGAGTCAATAAGCTTCAGTAGCTACTAAAATATCGCAGTTTTTGTATTTCTGAGAATTACCGTTATATGGGAGGTGGGCGTGGTTATCGTCCGATTTCGCTCAATTTCAATTCCATCCGTCCTTATCCCAATAGAAGTGCGCGTACCAAGTTTCGTTGAGATATCTCAATTTTTACTCGAGTTATCGTGCGGACGGACGGACAGACAGACATGGCTTAATCGATTTCTCTTTTCAGTCTGAGCATTTTGGTATATATGTATATGTCTATATCACTATCGATTCCTTTAGGCTGTTACAAACAACCGTTATGTGAACAAAGTTATAATACCCTTGTGCACAAGTGCGCTCGGGTATAAAAAAATATTTATTGGACCAAAAAGTAGTGGGTATGCACTGTGGCCAATGGTAATCGGCTATTACCACCCCTGCATGATTGTAAGCCATGCAGCGTCCTCAAAAAACTCCAAAAGCATTGTCCGGAGGATGCATCAGACTAGGCCGAGCAAACTTTAAAGTGCCATCAAATTATAACTTAAGAAAGTCTTATTACATGGCAGTTGAGAGGTGCATGTGCAAAAATTTCATAAATATAATGAAGGAAATTTTTGCACATGCAGCATTACATAGCATGCATTTAGGCGCTTGGTGTTAGTAATCGCGTCTGAACACATATAATTTCTCATTCTGAATATATAAGCGATCTGTCAATTGACAGCCATAAAAGGTCCCACTGCACTTCCGCACTTGTGCACGCGGGTATTTTAACTTTGTTCGCATAACGGTGGTTCGTTCGTCCATGTACACGATAACTTGCGCGAAATTTGGTATATAGGTTGTCCTATATCCAAGGTAGGTTGATATCAGGGATGCCAACTAATTTTTTCTTTCTCCATGTTGACCACCGCGAAATTCCCCGATTTTCTATCGAATCTCCGGCACTGGCAGAATTTCATATTGAAAAAACTAAAGATTTGTAATTAAAATATTTTAATTTAACAAAAAACGTATTAAATAAAAATAACAAAACAAAAAACGAAAATTCAGATCTCATAAAAAGTTTACAGTTAATACAAAGCAACTAGTATTTTATAAATACTTATTACACAGCGTGATATGGACTTTTACGAGTAATCTATTAACATTTTTCTTACCAACGAAAAATGCATGCTTAAAGAAGCTATTTTAAAAAAATATAAAATTTAGAACCAAAAATTTCAAAATTTGCTTCCTTAGTTTTATGCATTCCAGTTTCCAGTAGTTATGTACATATGTCCATGAAAAGAAATTATGGTTTTGTTGAGAATACAAAGCAACTCAGAGCTTTCTAAGAAAATTTGTTTATAGTGCTGCTAATGCGATATTCGCATTGTGACTAAAATAAAAGTTGGCAAAAAGTATTCAGCCCACTATGTTTATAATATAATATCGATATCGTTAATATTATTGTATAGTTAACTAGAAAACCCCGGCAGACGTTGTCCTGCCAATTAATGGGCTTTGCAACTGTATAAAAAATGATTTATTTGGTTTTTTTAAATCTATGTATTTGTTAAATCCATAAAACAAAGAAAGTAAAGCAACATACTTAAATTTAAAATATAGCACGCCTATATCTAGCAAGGCCATCTTTTATTACTGTAAGGCGCGTGGTAAACAATATATTTGGTTTTAAGATTTGGCATATAGATGTATAGATTTTGTGGATTTGCTACTCTGGAGCAAGCAACATTAGGCTGACCATACGAAAAACATGGATTT
>JAPVRG010000197.1:0-14563 GCA_029783565.1 Rhagoletis cerasi
ACACAAAAATCTTCATTTTGAAGATATTTTCAGTGTAAAATTTTGCTTTTTAAGAAAATCTTATTTTCAAGATTTTTAATAAAAAACAGCACAAAAAATCTTCATTTTCAAGATAAATCTTGACTTATGGCAACGCTGACTGGACATGACATGCAATAATGCATTACAGATTACTTTAAAGCAGTGCTGGAGGTACTTGTGTGCGGAGGTACATAGCTTTCGCGTACATAGTTTTGCGAGCTTGGCTGCGTGAAAAACACGATTATTGTCGGCCTCGCGAGGCTATGGGCTGCCGAGCACTGCTTTAAAGCTCAACGACTGCTTTCTTAGTTCACCACTACTCACCCACTAATCTCTTCATTTGCAATAGATTTGCATCGCCATAAATCCAGGCGGCGAATTCATTCACATCGAATGTGGCATTTTTTCGTTCTTTCACCAAATCGGGGTTAATGTGTTTTGCTATGGACATTTTCTTTTCTTTTTTTTTTTTTTGATAGCTCGTTTTATTGCACTAGTCGTAGGACTATAGGAACTATTTCTTTTTTTATTTTCTATTTGCTCAAATCACTCTAAGCACACTGCGATTTCACAACTCTCGACCGCCTATGTCGAACAACAGCACTTGACTAGCGTTTGCTGCCATAGTGCAGATCATTAGTGGGGCTAGCTATGGGCTCAAAAGAAACCCAAACAAAACATTGACCCATTGAGTGGGGTATGCTCTTCGCGTGGTTGGAGCTCTGCGCTACATATATATGTACGTATTTACATTTTTTCCAAGAGTGCATTAACGTGAACAAATTAAGAGCGACACTGCGATCATGCATGGCACAATTCTCCAAATCGTGCACTGTGAAAGTTTATTTTGAAAGCTTTATTTTTCAGATTTCACTTCGCATTAAGAAAAAACCTGTTTGTAAACAAAAACAAAAATATTTTAATGAACTACATATGTATCTTTAATTCTTAAAAATTGTTGATGCAGAAATGCTCGTAGAGTATTTGGATGCATTTTTTGGAGTTAAGGGCTCGATATGTATGTCTGTAGAGTCATTGAAAGTTATTCATTAACAGATTAAATATGATCGGTGCTTTGTTGTATACATACTCATTATAAGTAAATATGTACATGCAAATTTATTAGAGTGTCACCTTATAGGCGAAATATGAATTGTTTTTGAAAAACGTTTACAAAAATAATATAAAAAAATTTGTGGGACAACCCTAGTAGTCGCCCAATTACATTTTTATTCATATCTTCGGCATTTATAGTCGGATTTTAAAGTGTCATACACCAATGCTTTTGTCTCGAGAAAGAAAAATGTAATTGGGCGACTACTAGGGTTGTCCAAAAAAAAAAAATTTTATTTCGACACGGTTTAATATACATACCTATAAGTACACCAGTGCGTACTTAATATTTTTCCATAGTCAACGAATATCTCAGGACAGCAGAATTTTAAGTTTTTTAATGAAATTTCCTGAGGTACGTTTCATATCTATAGCACTCATGAAATTGTATATCGTTACCTTAATATAGAAAGGTCCTAACTCACAAAAGCCCTAACTCAAATACAGGTTGAAAGTTTAATAAAAAGTAGAATTTACCAGTTCCAAATTTCGTCGAAACGCTGATTTATTGTTTTTCTGTAGTATTTGTTTTTCCTATACTATTAGATAGATTGTGAGTTATCTGACCGATTTTGGATGAATCTGAATTCCAAATGAAAATGTGTTAGGGCCTTTCTATATTAAAGTAACGATATGTAAACACCTGCGTACGGCTTGGCAAAGCATTGGGCGATTCAATTTCATACATATGTATATAGGTTAGCTTAGAAATTAAACTACAATTTCATTTTATTCATTCAGTCTGGACCAGTACAACACTTTTTCATAACCATTTCGGGAACAGTTCAGTACTATTTCAGGATAATTTCGTGTCTTGTTTCGAAATACGCCGTACTAATCCCAAAATTGTCCTGAATTAGTGAAGAAGTGGTTCTGAAAAAGTGAACTTGTCGCGAAGTGATTTCGAACAAGTCTTGAAACGGTCACGAAATGGTGCTGAAATAGTCGTCAACTATCCCGAAATGGTTCTAAAACGGTCCTTAACCAGTCGGAAAATGTTCCTAAACTTGTCCCGAAATAAACCCGAAATAGTCCTGAACTAGGCTCAAATGGTTCAGAACTAGTCCGGGAATGATCCTGATATGGGCCTGAACAAGTTCCGAAACGGTCTCGAAATTATTCCGGCGTGGAAACGCCATTTAAAAGGATGTTTCCACGCCAAGTGATTCGCTCTCCTATTCTTGATTCGCTCTCTCATTAGTAATTAGCACCCCAATAACCAACCGAAGAGAGAGCGAAGCACGTCATTCGTTTGTGATGGAAACGCCGTTTAAAACAACCAATAACTAATTAAAGTTATCCGGTAACACCACCAACTTGTCAAACTTATTGCAAATGTCAATGTGGATTGCATGTGGAACTTAAATATTGCGCGACATTCGAGATTTGTAAACATTCGAGAAAACTCACGATTTTTAGTGCACAATTTTAATAAAAGCCTTTGCGGACTGTAAAAATCTAAATAAAAATTTAAGTTTTATGATTTTCACAATTTCGATGCGATGGTGAATGTTATGAAAGGAGTATTCGTTGAATGTGATCCGGCTATGAAACAGTTTCTATTGCATCTCGACGAGACGCTCGCATTGGGACGCAAGTTCATCATACAAGATTTGGACGAGAATCATTTGTTTATCTCTACTGATATCGTGGAAATATTGCAAGCACGGGTGGACGATTTGATGGATCGCATCAGTTTCCCGCTGCACGAAAAAGAACCTTAAATTACTCATTTTTTCATATTAAAAACCCTACTGTAAAACAAAAATTAAGAACGATACAAGCAATCAACAATGACCGGCCGCGAATCCAATCGCATCAAAGATGCCGAAAAGAAGCGCGTACTCGATGAAGCTGCACGCCAACGACGCGCACGCAAGGCACTTGAAGCGCTGGAGCAAGACAATTTCCACGAAGATCCACATGCCGATTTGGTGATGTCCAAGAAAGTGCCAAAATTTCAAGATGGCACAAAAAACGCGAAAGAGAAGAAAGCAAAGCGTAAAAATGCCGAATACTACAAAGCAAAATATCGTAAGAACTTCCCACAATTACTGGAGGAATGCAAGCAGAATGCTACGGACGTGCCTAGCTACTTAAACGCTTTGGCGCCATCGCCAAACAAGCCGCCAAGGCGTTTCTGTGCGGTATGTGGCAACTTTTCCAAATACAATTGCACCGCTTGCGGCACGCATTACTGTTGCATACGTTGTTTGGGCACTCATCAGGATACGCGTTGCCTTAAATGGACGGCTTGAAATGATCTTTTAGGTTTAAAATTTAATTGGATGCATCCATACATATTTAATTAACAATACATAATGGTAAATACAAATAATTAAAAAGAATTATATAATTTTTCATGTATTTGTATTTCTTCTATTCAAGTTCCAGCTATGAAAAAAAAATGTAAATAAAAATCAGTGATAGCAAGCAGAGATTGAAATAGTCATTCATCTTTCATGCTCAAGTTTTTATCCGAATTTCATATTAATTTAAAATTGCTTCAAGAGCTGCTGAGCAAAAGGTAAACCTTATTTCTTTAACAATTATAGGTCAAATATTTATAGATTAGACACCGAACTATTAAACATTCAAATTGGTTTTAAAACCATGTACCTACTTTATTTAACGTGTATAAATAACACGTAGATTCAAATAACGAGCACTTATTGCAAAATTGCGTAAATTGAATAATTAGTTTAGTGATCACTTCCAATTTTAGGTAGTAATTAATGTTTTATTTACAAATTTAATAAATTTTTTTTATAGATCGAAGTTAACAGTTAAATGCATTCTATAAAAGTTTCACAAATTTGATTTCAAGAAAGGTTTCAAATATTTCTCAAACGAGTCTGGCACTGGTTTCTGATTTAGTGGACTCTTCTTTGCCGCTTCAAACAAGCGTTCATAAACATTGCCATCATAGCAACCTAAAGTTGAATTTAGTACACGATCATGATAATCGAAACCATCACAAATGGCCACAGCATCTGGGCGCAATTTCTTCAAAGCTAATTCAAGACGTGTTTGCAAAGACCGCAGATTTGTATCGCTGATCGGTGTAAACTGAAAGCAGGCAAATAATATTATTTTGAGATTGTATTGAACGATCTATATGCCTACCCTGAGTATATCGTTCGTATGGCGCAGCACAGTTTGCACCAAATACAATTCCAAAATGTTTTGTAAGACCAAATTGAGTGATGGGTTGTGCAATTTAAAGCCTTTTATTTGTTCTAAAAAGACCGAAGCGACAAATTGACGACCATGGAGCTGTAAGAAATAAGAACAGAATTGAAAGTTCAATTTGCATAGCTGTGTTTAAAAAAATTTTTTTCGTGAGACCATTGTACAAATATTCTAAAAGACAGATCTCATAAGATATTCAGATGATAGTTTTTTCCAGATCTTAAACAACGAACTCTTTAACATTCGAGCCGACCGCCCACATCAAAGTTAGGTTACTCACCTCAGCTGCCTGCGTCAACTCAATGCCTGTATGGTTGGCCGCTTCCTCTTGTGTTTGTCCCTCTGCCACACGTTTTGTCAGATTCTCGAAAGCCAGCCGAGTTTTACTAAAATAAATAATTTTTTGAATTACAATGTCTCCACTCATCTCCTTGCTTACTTTGCTGCCGTGTACTGCAACAACTTAACAATGTATTCCCAACTGTCATTCCATTGAGGCATTTGATGCTGCTCACGTAATTCCGCCAGATATGCAACTAACGGCGACATTTTCTTGCCTTGCGTCAGCTGCAACCAAGACTTAACCAAGTATCGACCGATTTGTAGTAGCAACACTGTATTTTCACCCTCATAAGTATATGAAGCGACAACATTGCCGTAGATATTACTAAAATTAGTTGAAGACAGATAACCATGACCGCCACAAGCCAAGCGTAGACGTTCGATGCCGAAGGACGAATCTGTGGTGGATAGAACTTTCAGTGCACACGAGATTATGTGCATGTCTGTCATACGCGAATAATCACCAACGGCGATCTCCTTAAGCGTCAAATCGTACATTTTCCACATGTGTTTGGCGGTGAGTTGATAGGCTATGCCGTTGGCTATTTCCGGAAAGAGTTTATGCTGCTGCGTTACATGATCGATGATTTGCGGTTCAGGCTCGCTACAAAGCGTGACCATTTAAATTTCAAATTGGGTTAAAAATTAACATAGCTAAAGTGCGCTTACTTTGCATTAATCGGACTCTGTCGTCTTACTGCTGAGTAGCGCGTTGCTATTGTTGCAGCCTGCAGTAGTGATTGCGATGACCAATTTACAATCAAGCAACGTGTATACATCATAGTCATATAGTTCAATCTCGATGCTGGACTGGCGACAAATGTGCCATCCGGCAACACCTTGGCATTGCGCATTAGCATATTTGTGCGTGGTATGCGCACATTCTTAAAGCCCAAGAAGCCTTGATTCACGCCAGCCATGCCTAGTTTCTTACCAATCTCGCCAATATCCACACCCGGCAGCGGCATGTACGTATCCAAGTCACGCAGCTGTACCATGAACATTTGGATGCCATGGTGTTTACCGTCGATGTACAGCTGCGCCACCACCATTGCGTGGTTGGCGGTGTGGCCCACTAAAATTTGAAGGTATTACTAATTCGATACAATTAAAAAATATGTATATGCCGCCAGTTATGTGACTTACATCCTCCCGGCCACCACTTGTAAGCCTGCAAATTAGGTGTGTTCAACACAAACTCATCGGTTTTGCGATCATAGTCAGCGCGTGTTTCAATGCCACGCACATTGGTGCCATGTCCGATTTCGGTTTGTGCATAAGTGCCGATTATGCTACAGTTCGCTGCAGGTTTGCCAAATTTTTCAATTTGCTCTGGTGTTCCTTGATTGAAAATCACATCAACAAACATTGTTATGTGAGTACCAAGAGGATGGTTAGTAGGTATCATTGCTTGGCTGGGGTAGCTGTAGAGTAATTTCCTAAAAAATAGAATAGGCTATATTTTTTATACTGTGTCGGAAATTAAGTAGCAGCTAATGCTTACGGCCAAATATCATTTCCGCCGGGATTGCGCAGCGCCTGCAATTTTTGTAACTTCTTACATGCTTCGGTGACATCCTTCAGCGCCAGATGGTAAACATCTTCATGTGAGAGGTAGTCGTGCATGTGACCATCTCTGAGATCCTTGTATAGGTAGGTTTCTGTAAGGCGATTAAGTTGAATAATAAACTTAAAAAATGTTTGTAAAATATTGCCTGTTTAGCAGTTCGACCCTATATACTGAAACATAACTGTTATGGAATTTAAGTGAAAACTGGCTTGACCTTACAATGGCCAACCAATGAAACGAGGCTTTGCAAAAGCCAAGACTCGCTTTAATATGGATGCTAGTTTAAGTAAGTATGCGCATGTATTTCACAAATGTGAATGCTATGAATTTCTAAAGCATAATTCACAAAATTACGCTTCAAATAATATTCGTAGTATCAAGTTTTTTCGCGATCAAAAATATTTTTTAACTTCTTTAATGATTCAAGTTAATGCAAACCATAAAGGCTAGCCTGCTACAAATCACTTTCTCATAAAAAATTAGCATGCCTAATTGGCTGTAATTATCACCTGTTCATTCATTTACATGTAAGTAGATTACTGAGTAGTTAAATGCACTTTTTGTATACTATACTATACAATTTTTTACAACAGATAAATTATTGCATTTTTGCTCATATTAAGTATGTAATGAGATCTTCAGCTTATTTGATTTGGATTTAAAAAAGTTCAGTTTTTAATACTTGTTTGTAATTTAATACGACTATTTTAATTGAACAACAGATAATGTTATATTGGTTACTACTTACCTTGCCTTAATCACTCACACGATATGCAAGTATAAAGATAAACTCACATAAACATTAATCAGCGGAGTCACTGAGTGTTATCTGATAGAAAACTTAAATATATTTGACATTATAAAAGTAAATTGTTGGTAAAATTAACCAGTTTTTAAGAGCTCCACTTGAAATGTTATTTTAATTTTAATTTAAACGCTAAACAAATCTTAGCTTCGCTCTCTCTCTCGTTCCAAATGTAATTCAAAAGTTCTACGAATTAGTACTACGGGATTTATTCTCTTGGTTGGATATCTAATGGAGAAAGAACATTTTGCCATATAAGAAGCTCATATCGCGCGTTTGCAGGCAGCAAGTCGTACTTAAAAATCAGTTATTAATAAATGAGTGCATATATTAAATAAAAGTATAGAGTTCAGTCAAAACAGAATAATAATAGATTGGCGCTTACACAATATGTTAGTGTTTGGCCAAGGTTCTCCTCCAATTTGTAGCGTGCGCCTTGATGTTTACACACAAAGGGGAGGGACCTATAGTTTTACACCACAGCGGCCGCCCTGTCAAAACAGAAGGTTTCTTAAATCTTCCGTTTCCATCCTTACTTTGATCAAAGTGAAATTGTTTTTTAGTTCTAGTTGCTAAGAAATTTCGAAAACAAGGTTTTAATTTGGGCAAAATCTCTTGCCGAATTGCCACTAGGCGTGGAAGAAACAGAAACTTTGTGCCACTTAAAAACAACGTCGTGATGAAATAAACTTAACTTTTATTAAGGTAATGTCTCGGGTACTTTTTAATGCGCAACTTTGTCAAACATCTTTAGGAATATTTAGCAGGTACCCAGTAGATAACTTCTGGAGATATAAACCCTTCCATAAGATCTTCTTTTGTATGGAGTGGCACAAATTGAAAACCTTCTGCATTCGCTACCCATAGAAGGGCTTCGAGACGGACTTTTGTGCTTCAGAATACCTTTTGGAGGAGTGCTTCAAAGCTGCTTACTTAATTCATAAAAAATAATTCTTTAAGGTATTTACTTAAGGTTCATATCATAATAAAACATTTCTCTTTCAACTTAAAATGCATATAGAAATTCTTCGTAATGCTAAATAATATAAACTTATACATTCGTTAAAGAAGGTATGAAAGGAACCATTTTCTTCGGCCTTTCTTGGGTAAGCCTTTTACTATATTAAGCTAACGATCGTATCTTTGATAATTGTTCGAAGATAGATAGAAATTTCCCAAAGAGTTTTTGGGAATGCTGCTGGAGTGGCAATCCTTGGCCAGATACTAATCCGGGTTGTTCCAGTTAAGTAAATTCGATTGTCGTGTGAAACTCTCGAAAGCAACGGTAAACATAAAAATTATGTTTGATAATTAGCACACGCTCTTCAAAAGAGGCAGAACTCAAAATTACCCGTTTACCTTAAAACGCGAAAAACTATTTCCAAGCACTTGTTAATCATATGGGCAAGGGAGACTTTACATTCGATTTTTTTTCAAAAAATTACAACAACATTTTGTTTCAGCTTTTGTTGAAGGGTAAATAAAAGGTCTGCGAGAATTTTTAGCGCATTATTTGAAAAATGTAAAATTTTGTGTTGAGTCTCTTTTGAAGAGGGTGTGCGATATGTACATAGGATAGTTCTATATTGAAAAAAATATGCCCCTGTTTTTTTTAAATCAAAAGATATTTAAAGGGTGCTCAAAGCGCTCAAAGTTTTCCATGTATTTTATAAGGGGAAAAAGCAATTTTTCGTAGAAATAATATAGAATCCTTTAAAATCGATATCTTTCAATTAGCAAACTCTGTTTCTCTTCAGGAGACTTCAAAGAATAATACGCAATCTTTAATTTAACAATTTTTTGATACTAACTATTTTTAATATGTCCCATAAAAAAAAAAAAAAAAAACGCAATGGGTAACCCATAAAAAATCCTTAATATTAAAAAATTGATAAATTAACGATTACGTATAAATACTTTTTGATTTAAAAAAAAAACGGGTATATTTTTTTCGATATAGAACAATCCTAGGTGGTGGCCACATCCAAATTCCAACTTTGCCTTTTTTTGGACCACGCTAATGTACATACTACAAATATTTTTAACACGCTTGTATAAGTTTCACTTGTATGTTTGTTTGCTTGCTTGCTTGCTTGTTTGTTTGCAACTCTCTTCTGGCAGCTGCTGCAAGCGTGTTTTTTAGTTTTTTAAACTATATTCTGCTTATTTATAAAAAAAAATCGGTAATTTGGCGTGTTAGCCATGATAAGCTTTTAACCATCTCGTAAGTAGATAACTAAGATATATTTATACGGTGCGCGTAAGCATTCTGCGATTGAGAGCTTTTGAGTTATTAGTGACTGGCGAGACTTAGACTTCAAAGGTCAATAACGATTGAGATTGTTGCACTGTGTCCATATACTGCATATGTAAAATATATGTACATACATATATCAAAAAAGTGCAAATTAAAATGATAACGCAAATTTATTATTTTCAAATAGATTTTTCTTGATTTTTTCAAGGCCAAGGTCACAACCGCTCTTTGCATACCAAAAGTTGATGACTTACCAATTTCGCGTTTTTCTTTTAATTTATCAGCGCCTCCATACCACCAACACTGAAATTCTTCAATATCGAAACTGGCAGACTTTCGCTCCTTTTCCAGATCGGGATTGACGCGTGCTGGTATGAGATTGCTTTCGGTGGGCATTTTATTCTACGTTTAATTTTACACTTGTAAGGCAGCAACGAAAAATTCTATGTATCTAATGCAAAAATTACGTTCGTTGATAAAAACAAAAATATTTGCAATCCGCAATTTCCCTAAATACTACCAACGTCAAACGATCGCGCAGAGCAACTGTCAACAAATCAAAGCGAATTGAAGCTTTTCTATAACAATTTCTTTTGTTGTTTCTCTTTGTAGTGGGCGATGTAAAAAGCGATCGTTTTAGCAGTCTCCTAAAAAATTCGCCGCTCTGTGACCTAATGAAAATCATTAGAGCGGGCTGTTTTTTGCGCTCTATTTTGGAGCTTTGTTATCTTCACCTGTTCGTATGAGTGCATAAATATTAAAACTGCGTGGGCTTTTGGGATCGCGGGGATCGTTTTTGTTTTTATTATTGTATGTATGTATATTGTTTAATCGTTTTGTTTTATCAGCCATTATTTTTATAAACTGGCCGCTTAAGATATTGCAAGTCACAACGATAGTCAAAACTAAAAAAAAATGTATGTAGTTTTTTTTTGTATGCAAATATTTTTTTCTTCATGATTACATTCTCTAATTACTAGAAGACGACTGTTATACCAGTTTTTTGTATTAATTGCGTTGAATCTGTACGATCCACAAGCAGTTATGTTTTCGGATCTGATTTTCGAGTTGGGCCTCTTTTGAAGAAAAGAAAAGCCCTAACTCAAATACAGTTTGGAAATTTAATAAAATTTAGAGTTCTCCAGTTCCAAATTTCGTCGAAACGCTGATTTTTTTTAACACAATATCTAATCTATTGCTGTAATATTTGTTTTTCCTATACTATTAGATGGATTGTGAGTTATCTGACCGCTTTTAGATGAATCTGAATTCCAAATGGAAATGAGTTAGGGCCTTTCTATATTAAGGTAATGATATGTATGTATATGTTGTGATCACATGTGCCACTAGCGCGGAGATTTAAGATAAGATCAGGCCGATACAACGTGGTAAATACGCTGAGAAACTGGCAGAACAAGGTACAAATTTCGAATAACAAGGGACAGTTCCCATTTCTTCCCTAGGTTTATAGGTAGATAGAGGAAATGGGTAAGCAGTTGTTTTATTATTATTTTATTATTCCTCTCCAATCTTCAAAATCTATGAATATATAGAAAAAGAAACTTGTCCATTCTCAACACTCCTTCCTTTTTGAAGCAGAAATTGTCGGTGAATCCATCACTTACATATCTTTTTGAAAGCTGCCAACTGTCGTCTTGACGAATCTCGAGTAAATCGCTTTGTATAATGGCAACAATGTTTCTTTGTCTTTGCTCCTAGTGCTGCCAGAGGTCGATTTGAAAACCCTTTTGGACGTATTTACTTGTTGACGATTTCAGACGTGGAAAGAGAGAGAGAAAGCGAAATATTTACGTTCGGTATTGATGTAGCATCGACACCTGTTCCTAAGTTCTGTTTGTCCACCTTTACCCGGGTGCAGCAAAAAAAGACGAGGTACTAGAGTACCTCAACAGATTCATCGACAACCCCGTGTGCGTAAAGACAACGGTGCCTCCTGATATTAGTTCTCAAAGTTGCTGCATTATATTGGACATTAGTCGCCCAGAAAACCATAGCTATTAAGAATTCGAGTTCTGTTGCAATGAACTGGCCAGAAACTTATTGACCCAAACCTAAACCTTTATTCTCTTAAGTCCTAAGATCGAATTACAATCGTAAATCCCGGTATCTTGGCTCTAGTTGTATTCGATCTTATCATCAAAAAAAGCCTAAATAGTTCCACTTCAGTACCTATATGGCGAAGACATTTTTTTCTAAAAGGTACTTATAAGTTTATATATTGACCTTGTTATTTATATTAACCATAAATTGGTATTTATGTAATTATCCAAACCAAAAAGTAAATAAATCAAAAGCCAAATCTTTCTCAAATGGATTAATTTATTGAAAAAAACGCTTTTGATGAAAATTTCAATCTTAAACCATTCAATACAAGAAGGTTTCGAAAAATACCAAAAAAACTTTTTCACAAAAAATACAGTTATTTTATAAATTGGACTTCAGAAATGGTTTCAGCACTGTATGGAATGACTTCGGCACCGGCTGCTGATTCAAGGAACTCCGTTTAGCCAAATCGAATAGACGCTCATAGACATTACCATCATACGAGCCTAAAGTCGAGCTCAGCACACGATCATGAAAATCGAAACCATCAACAATCGGCACAGCATCGGGCCGCACCTGCTTCAAAGCGGTCTCTAGCCGATTTTGAAGCGCGCGTAATTCAACGTCTCTCAAGCTGATGCACTGTAAAGAAAAATATGAATGTTTACAAGATGATTATGGGGGTAAAGAAAATTCGAGACCACCTGTAATATATCACTCAAATGACGCAGCATTGTATGCACCAAGTAGAGTTCCAAGAGACGCTGCAGCACTCCGTTGAAAGCAGCAGAGCGTTCAGCGGCTTCGGGACCCGTGACATGAGCTAGAAATGTGGCAGCGACAAAGGACCGGCCATGTAGCTAAGTATTAGAAGCGAAGTGAAGGGTACAAAGGGTAAAGTTATTAAATTTTCTGTGTGTACACACCTCGGCGGCTTGCGTTAGCTCAATGCCCGTGTTGTTCGCCGCTTCTCCTTCGGTTTGGCCTTGCTTTAGGCGCAGCGATAAGTTCTCATAGGCCAAGCGTATCTTACTGCAATTAGAGGAAGCAAATTAGTTTTCCATGACACTCAATTCCCCTATCAGTTTACCCACTTTGCAGCCGCATACTGTAACGCCGCAACAATATTCGCCCAATCACCTGTCCATTGCTCAAAAGCTTTGCCTTGCGCTGGCACAGCCAAATAACTCGCTGTCGGTGTAAGCGGCTTGCCTTCGATAGCGGCGCGCCAGGACTTTATGAGAAATCGTCCGACTTGCAGCAACAGCACCGTATTTTCGCCCTCATACGTGCAAGCGGCCGCTGCGGCTGAGACGATGCGATGCAAGTTGGCCGAGGTCAAGTAGCCGTGGCCGCCACAGGCGAGTCGTAGACGCTCGGCGCCCACATTTGAGTCAGCGGCGCAGAGCGCTTTTAGAGCGCATGACAAGTTGTGCAATTCCGGCAGACGTGTATAATCGCCACGCTCAATGTTTGCGTAGGTTTCGTGATACAATGACCACAAAGATTTTGCGGCGAGGTGATACGCAATCGCATTGGCGATTTCTGGGAAGACTTTCAGCTGTTGCGTTACATGATCGATAATTTGTGGCTCCGGTTCGTTGGGATTAATCGGACTTTGACGGCGCACAAAGGAGTAGCGTGTGGCTATTGTGGCGGCCATCGCGAGTAGCGTCGCACCATCTTGCGCGATCGCGCAACGCATCATAACCATGGTAAAGTAGGTTAGCACGGAGGCTGGACTTTTAACGAACGTGCCGTCCCGCAGCACTTTGGCGTTGCGCATCAGCATATTCGTACGGGGTATGCGCACATTTTTCAAACCCAAAAACCCGTTATTAACGCCATAGAAACCCATCTTGTGTCCAATCTCGCCAATATCAATACCCGGCAGCGGCATATGTGTCTCCTCGTCGCGCAACTGCACGATAAACATTTGCACGCCCTTCGGCTTTCTGTCAATGTAAAGCTGTGCCACCAGCAGGCAATAGTTGCTGCAGTGACCCACTGTAGACGAAATGAAATCAAATTATTTAGCATCGGAAATACTTGACTCCGTTCGAATGCTCCACTCACAGCCACCAGGCCACCATTTGTATGCGGTTAACGTCGGCGAGTTCAGCAAAAATTCGTCCGTTGCCCGAAGGTAGACAGCGCGCGTCTCTAGTCCACGCAGAAATGTACCATGGCCCAACTCTGTCTGTGCATAAGTGCCACAAATTTCGAAATTCTCTACGCGTTTGCCAAAGCGTTCCCACTGTTCGTCGGTGCCTTGCTTCTTGATCGCATCAACCATCATGGAATACTGCACGGAAAACGGATTGCCAGCGGGCATTGCGCCCAAACCCATGAAAGACAAGTAAAGTTTGCTGCAAGTGTGTAATGAAGTGGAGAGTTTAGGAGCGTTCGTCGGCTGGTAAGTTTCAAAAAGTTGCTTACGGCCATATTTCATCACCGCCTGGGTTAATGCGTTTTTGCATTGCACGCAGCTTCTTTGCTAACTCGAGTGACTGCTTTATCGCTATTTCGCAGATTTCCTCATGCGATTTGTAGTGCAGTAGTGTATTATGATCGGTCATGTCTTTGAAAATTTCTTGTTCTGGAAAAGGAAAGCGTTTGCATTAGACGTTAAAACCTTAAATTGCTTTAGGTTTCGTAAGGGTAACCTAAACTAAAAAGAATAAGTAAAGTGTCTTTTATGTTACTTCCGCTCGGTAGATTTCCTCTGAGTAGTTGTTTAATAGTAAGACTGGTCTCAGAAGTTTGTACTTACATTACCATTTATTACTATTACCTCAAGTTTAGAGGAGGTGTGCAACCTAGTTTCAGAAATCTGTCGAGATCCCTTGGCTAGATGAAGTTCAAGTCACATGTATCAAGATAAGGTGATCCTGCACATAATTTGATCTGCTCAACGTTGAGCCAAAACTAGTACATGTGCCAATACAAGGTTCTTCTGGTCATCCAGGGGGGATCAGAGGCGGTCAAAGGAGCTACTAGGCGTTTGGTAAGCGTTCTGCATCTGATCCCCAGTTGCCTGTAGGATGATGAAAAAGGCTGTTTACAATTTTGTTGCTGCAAAGGTTGTTCCTTTTAACTTTTAAGTAGAGGCAAATTAGGAATTTCAGACCCTTCAGATTTTCAAATGAAATTTGTATAATTTGGCAATATTGGTTTAAATAGTTTTTATAATTAAGTG